>JAHZNA010000716.1:0-22638 GCA_027743935.1 Sinodicranocentrus sp. ZH6 | reverse complement strand
CCTTTAAAGATCACAACATCCCTGACAGTTTAAATTGATTTTAAAATAAATAAATTTAGTATGGACTGTATAGCGGATTTGTCGGATGCTTTGTGTACATTCTCCTCGGAGGAACTGCGGAAGTGACAGTTGGTCCAACAGGTAAGTTTAATACTATTCAATTCTTATCGTGAATTCGTGAGTTAAACGTAGTTGACATTAATTGAAAAACAACATTATTATAATTGTATTTTAGCTGTAATGGCAATCATCACCTTTACGTACACTGTAGGTATGGATCATATGCATACACCTATGCCAAAAATTAGCTCTGATCTCTATTCATGTATCATAACTTTGACATTTTATTTTTTAATCACAGGAAAACCACCAGCATACTCAGTAATCTTATGTTTCCTTACGGGAATAGTGACACTTATAATGGGACTACTTCAGCTAGGTTGCATTTCAGTACAATACCCATTATCAACTACAAAACTCATTAATTTCCCATGCTACTTTCTAAACGTGAGCTCGTTACTGCTTCTTAGGATTCATCGTGAATTTCATCAGTTCTCCAGTTAATTCCGCTTTCACAAGTGCAGCAGCAATTACAATATGTGCAACACAGATCAAAGGTCTTTTCGGACTTAAGTTTGCAGCTGAAGGATTTTTGCCGACGATAAAAGGCGCGATCGGGCATTATGACGAGGTGAAACTATGGGATAGCATTTTATCTCTGCTTTGCATCATTTCCCTACTCTTTCTCATGGTACGGTAAATTTAGGCATACGTACATACATACATTTGTACTACGATCTATCATTGGTTCGAAGAAATTAATTGTCTTTTAATATTTTCAGAAACTTCAGCTAATATTTTCCTGTGTGACCAAACGTGTCCCCATCCTCAGCAAAGTCCTTTGGTTCATAAGCACAGCGAGAAATGCAATTGTTGTCATTGTTTGCACTGGAATAGCCAGCGGGATGGGAGAAACACAACCTTTTACCGTTGTTGGTCGTATTGTCCCTGGTTTACCCGATTTTACCATCCCCCCGTTTACCATTTTTGATGCTGGGACAAACTTGACGCACAGCTTTTCCAACATTCTAGAGGAGGAAGCCAGTGCGGTGATTGTAATGCCTTTGTTGGCAATCATGGAACATATCACAATCGCAAAAGCTTTTGCTGGAGAGAACACAATAGACGCCAGCCAAGAGATGCTTTCCATAGGCGTCAGTAACATCATCGGATCTTTCTTTAGGTTCGACAAGGAGGACTTTAATTAAATTACAGAGTCAAAGTTTATATTTTCAATTAATCCACTTCACGTTTAATCTAATTTCTCCAGCTCTATGCCAATAACTGGTAGTTTTTCGAGAACTACTGTCAATGCAATGAGTGGGGTAAAAAGTCCTTTGGGAGGTCTGATTACGGGAACGATTGTGATTCTGGCTTTACGTTTTCTCACTCCCTACTTTTACTACATACCTAAAGGTACAGTGGAAAAGCGCGATAGTGGAAACGCACAACCCTGAAATTTTTATCTTTTAATCCTCTAAGACGACTCTAAATAGTAGAAACGCCCAACCGTCACACCTTCATAGATTTTTGGTGAGAGAAAATAATATGCCTTATTTAGAATGCTAGTTGAGAATTTGATTGGCTTGGGTTAGCCTATGTTATTCGTATAAAATATTAAATTATGTTTTCATAATAACTATGTTATTCGTGAGATTATCGTTCACGTGTAGGTATATGATTGGTTGTTTATTCCTGTAAGTCTGGGGATATTTTATTTGGCTAAATTAGACAGCAATTGATGCTGATTTTTGTGACGATAGTTAGTATGCACGTTACTTTACTTGCATTTGCATTTTCTAGCCGTATATAACAACTGTAATACCACACACATTGAAAACATAAATAGACGGGGATCGAGCGTTTCAACTACATAAAAGTTGTGTTCAAAGGTTAGAATCTTAAGATAAAGGGTCGGACATTTCCACTATCGAGCGTTTCCTTATAATTTTCCAGCAAGTCTTGCAGCTGTCATCGTGTGTGCAGTCGTGTTTACCATTGATATAGACATAATCAAACCGATGTGGAGGAGTAAAAGTAATTTTAACTTGTTTAAATAAACAACCTCAACAACCCTCCGGCTTTGTGTATTCACCAAAAAGTTTGATCAAATTCATTCTAGGAATGGACTTCATACCTTGGAGCTTGACTTTCCTTATCAGTCTATTTGTTGGTTTGGAATTTGGAATGCTGACAGGCTTTCTTATTAGCGTAATCTACTTACTTTATTATGCTGCGAGACCCGGCGTGAAAGTGAAGAAAGGCTTTGTAAGTAAATTCCTCTGCACAATTTGCTTAACTTGTTTCTTCAGCTCTGCGTGGCTTCTTACAATTGAGTAATAATAATAACTTGTTTCATGAAGAGCACATCTGGAAAGGAATTCCTTCTGGTGGAAACGGTACTTGTGAAAATTTAACGTATGAAATTAGCACTAGTATGAGTTTAATGCTGATATGTTTGAAATGTAGGACCGAAGTTTAACCTTCCCTTCGGTGGAATACATTCGATATGTCATTTCCAAAGCAAGTTTAGTGTGGGGGAAAAATCAGCTTCCAGTTGTCATTAACTGTGTTCATATTCAATTCGCGGACTACACTGCAGCAGTTTGCATCAAGGAGGTGATAGACCTGTTTAGGAAAAGGGATCAAACAATAATCCTATGGCAAATGAAGCCAAGCATTGTCAGAGTAATTTCTGGGGTTATCAGTGACTCCCCAAATGATGAGTATTTTCACATTTGCCGAACGGAAGAAGAAGTGGACAACATCATAGGTAAAAAAAGTTAATTTCAGAATCACGAGCACACATTGCGTGAATCGTACAAAAGCAAAATTTTTAAAATGTCATCAAGACTCATAACTGTTTTTAGATGGAAAAGTATCCGACAAAAAATTAGAGGCAATGCAAACAATGCAACTGGATTCAGGAGTGGATGTTCACACACCACATCCCACTCATCGTGAAAACTACAGTTCTATTCCTTTAACTTAATTTGTAAGTACTCGTGATAATAATTTAAATCGTTTACCAGTGTTCTTATGATATGTTTGTACATGTTGTTTCAGCCACATAATACGTTTACTTATTAGTGTGTAAATCCATCAATATTTCACGTTCATGAAATAAGCTAATGAGTAAAATCCTAGTCAAAAGACAAGAAAAAAAGGCTTCATTAATTGCTCGTGACTCTAAAACATTTCTACTCGTTTTAATAGCAGTCATTTATTCAGACAAATATTCATCTATTTTCAATTGTAGAGTGAAAGCGATAATCTCATCGCTGTAGGTAGGTATTTACTTACATAATAATTTTATATGGATTACAAATTAGATACACTTATTCCATTGTACCCTATTGAACTTGTCATGGACGGTAGATGATATGACACCTATATTTTTAAAGCACGATTCATGTAATTAGCAAAACCAATTAATCAAAGCTGCAAAGCGAAACATTGCCAAATTAATAATCGCTTTCACTAAACTCACAATCATCATTACACGAAGACATCACATAGGTTAAATTACGGATAGACTTATCTAAGCAGTATAAATTTGAAATATGTATATCTACGAGCGCTAACTCATCATCCTTTTCTAAAGAAACTCGGTAAGCATGTATAACTAAATGTGGAAAGCACCACTGAAGATAACAGATAAATAACAACAATGATTTTGCTTTGTCAGAAGTAATAATTGTCAGTTAACCTATAAACTGCAAACCCCTGCCCCAGAAACACACACCAGCCATCCGTCATATGGATTTATCCGACATACTTGGTGCCCAGAGCGTACCACTCTCAGTTTAACTTTCTCACATCCAATTCCAAACTTCGCATTCCATCTTCTTAGCCGTTCATTATTTTACTGTTATCTTTAGTTATCGCTCAGATTATGTTACATTATATATATGTATATTTACATGCGTATTTTCCACTTACAATTAGTACTATGTGAAAATCTACATGCTCCACTTTAACCAGGAACACGGATAGTCTGTCTAAAACTGTTAGATAAGCGAGGAGCAGCTTAATCCTGTTAAATGTGCGCCAACGATTTAAACTAACGACTATAATGCTATGCTTAAAATTGAAGGTATGGGGTTTTTCAGTGATTCTTACTTCAAATACACTGGTTCGATAGTCTGCATGCTATTGCGAGTAAAGCATGGTGCGTTTCATAGTCAACAATTAGCAATAGCTAAAAAATATTTTATGACAAAAATCACTTGTTGGACGGAAGGTGTAATGATTTTTGCGATTATTATTAAATGATTGCTTTAACTGTAAACAAGGCACGTGTTTTTTGTGTGAAAAGACCATTTCTTTACAGCAGTGAAACGAGTTGATAATGATAAGCTGTTTTTGTGTGCTTAATCAAATTATGTGTATTAATTTTGTGTGTTTTATGTTTACAAAATGTTGATTAAGCAATCAGCGCTTCATGCAAATGTGGAAATGACGATGCATCAAGTGGTAAAAATGCTTGTATGCTAATACGCTGTTTCCATCCCTGGAAATGTCACTGAAGTTCATTTATACGGTCTACATTGCAAATGGATATGGGCACCGTGAGACAAGCTGTTTCCCTTAAGTTACTCAACCCATTCCAATCGGACATTTTATTGCTTTGCTCTACAGGAGTATCTGCCTGAATCGACTAATGGAGTTACTAGTCACTTTCTTATAATTACATTGTTACTCGGCCTTAGTTTAAATATGTCTGTCTAATGCTCACTTCCGTCGTTGTTGATTCCTTCCAAGTGCTACTGCATAACTATTAGTGGTCAGTTAGTCTTCCTATGCAATTACTAGTTGCCACCAAAAGCATACATGCAAATTCTGACTGATTTTACACTTACCTGTACCTCTCAAACTGAACAATAGTAAACTTTACAAAATCTGTACTAGACATGACAGAAATTTTTTTTGATCTAACAACACGACAAAATAGTTCTAGAAGAGGTGAAACATAGCGCACGCAAAGAACGAATTAACAATAAGTAGAAGAAGAGTTAAGATATGAGGAGAAACATAACTACCAACAATATTAAAAAAACTACCTCATTGAACGCTTCTCATAATCCTCATCATTAGCATAGTATGTTTCCTTCTCAAAAGCCCAGGAAAAGACCAACTTTTGTTTGTCAGATTTATGTATGCATGCTTTTGTCGCACATTTTTAAGTAACTTTTCTTGCAATGCCATCAAGGCATATCTTTTACTGCAACATAAAAAGGCAGCCTGAGGCAGTTTGTTAGTCCATTCGTTAATTTGCGTGAAGAATTCCTTACTATGTCGAACAATGGACACATAGGAATTCAATTTCTAACGCTAATCTGGCTATTCAATATGGCCGTCCTCATCTCCATTCCTTTACTCGTTGAAAGGCAGATGCTCTCTGCAAGCTCTTATGTATTTTTCAATGCACATCTCTAGTACACTCACCAAAATACACGATATTCAAAATAGCAAGTCAAATAAACTCAAATCTTGTCAATTTTTCATGCATATCAAGCTGGAAATTAATTGCAACACTTTGAACATGATACATGCCAAGAATATAAAGAAAAAGTTATCAAGATTTTTAGATATAAACCAACAACACCAAAGTTCGTACTAATTTATCAGTATTACACAGTTATAGGCAGTGATTATCTTAGACCCTTTGGAATTCTACTTTGGTACGTTACATTTGAACAAACTACGTCTGACACTATAAAGTACCGACTTTCCCCATTTCTATTACTGCAAAAAATTACAGGCACTGTCAATTATACTTTTTCTATGATGTAAATAGTATATGTACAATGTACTTGCATTAATCATGAACATGAATCTGTTCCACAGAATGGAGGAATTTCTTGAACTGTATGAGTAATGGAATGATTATGGAGCAATCGATTTTCCTTTATGTACATTTTGATACGGCAGTGCTCAGTTGACTAAGAGAACAAGAGGGGATGATGCTTAAGGGTTGGGGACTGAATGCATTCTAAATGCACTGTATCTACTCAACTCTTACATTCTTGGGATGGGAGTGGAGAGATCTCTTCGATATGCTCCTGGAGAAGGATCCCGCATGTGTGGACTGGCCATTAAGGATGACTGTGAAGCACTTTTGTGAAGGTCTAATGTGGTATCAAGTCGCCTTGTTTCTGAATCCATTGTTCCAGGGCTGGGGTCCATTGAAACATTCCTGAGTGAGTCTCCTAAGGTTTGTCGAAGTGATCGAATTTCCTGACCAGTTCTGAAACTTCTCGATAGAAACGCCTGTCGACGACGAATTTCCTCTGCGAGTTGTTCCTTCAAATTAGTTACCTGTTGTTCAAGTCGATGGATTTGTTGCCTGTAGTTGGACTCCCGAGCCTCTAACAACCTTTCAGCTTGCAACTTGGCTGCTCTAGCTCTCTCCAGCTCAAAATCACGTTCCTGTATGAGATATTAAGAAACATGTCAATAACGACTTCACAAAACTTATTAGAGTTGAATTTGCTGCTTACCTGTTTTACTTGATTGGAAACTTCGCCAATGTGCTTGGTATGCCTTCGTTCCATTTCTCGGATTTCAGCTTCCATTTTATTGATTTTACGGCGCAAGTCTGAATTTTCCTCTTCCAAACAGGTTATGGTGTTGTCCCGCATTTGTGGAAGTGGAGACCTACCAGCCACACTTTTAAGGGATACAGAATCTTTCAAGCGCTCCAACTCTCGATTTTCCCTTTCCAGTTCACGAACTTTGTCAATGAGAGAATCAACGCGTCGCTGTAGTTCTAACTTCTCTCCAAGAACTTGTCTAATGTCTTCTTTACCAGATTCCGATAGCTGCGCGTTTAAATAATCGAAATTACAATTAATATCTTATTGTCCCATTGAGGACTACAAAATACTGAAATCAAGGTTACTTACCGTCATCTTAAGTTGTTTATCAATGGCTTGACGAGTCATGTCCTCCGCTTCTTGTCGCAACTTCTGATTTTTCTCAGATAGTCCTTGTACTTGTCGCTTGAAATCTTGCAAAGTCACTGTTGCTGCTTCCCACTTTTCACTCAAATTACTCCTTTCCTGCTCCAATCCCGCTTTCTCTCTCTGCAAGCTTCGAAGTTTCTCATTCAACTGATTAATTTGGGACAAACCTTCATTAGCATTGCGAGAGAGACCGTTAAATTTGTCTTTCCAATCTTGCTCTTGCTGGGCTCCTTTCTCTAAGGCAATATTTAGCTGTTCAACTGTCATGGTTAATGAGGCACAGCGTTCTTCCAAATCCACGTTGTTCCTGTGCGTTCCTCCGCACTTATCTTCAAGAGCAGAAATGTGACCATCCTTTTGTTGCAATACTAAAGCCATCCTGTTCAGATCCCCTTCAAGAGCTCGCATGTTTACCTCTGATTTTGACAGCTTTGAATCACTGATTGCCTTCAACTCCTCAAGCTTCTGACGACAACGCTCAAGTTCTTCTTGTAAAGTGTCTTTGTCAGATTTTGAGTTACGAATGTTATCGTCTTTAGATTTCAGGATGTCTTCCAACTCTCTAACCCTGTCGATCAAGCGAGAAATTTCTCCACTCTTCAAAGCAGTGTCCTTTTCTAAATTCATGAGTGCCACATCCTTGGTCTTGTTATCATTCCGATTAGATTGGAGGCTTCTGTTCATGGTTATAAGCTGATCTTCAAGTTGCCCTTTAGCCATTTCTGAGGAAACCAATGCATCTTTTACGGACGAGAGCTGGGAAGACAAGGAATCTCGGTCTTGTTGCATGGAAGCCATTTGGGTTTGCAAAGTGGCCATAACTCGTCTCGCTGCGTCAGGGTTGTCCATTGAACCGACTGCAATGATTCCCAACCGTTTCATACCAGAAGAGATTTGTCCTAATTTAGCTTCTGCATCCTTCTTTTGCCGCTCAAGTTCACACTTCTCATCACCCAGATATTTCAATCGATTCTCTGCTGTGCTTAACTTGTTCTGTAAAATACACGACCAAATCGACAGAAAAATCAACACAATATTTTTAATCTGCATCAATAACTTTTTAGAAACCTCAGTTCGATTCAATAGAACTGTAAATACATACCGATAATTGTTCAACTTGCTGCTGAATTGATGTGAGCACCAAGCTTAGATTATGCTTATCTTCGATAAGTTTCTTTTCTCTACATTTGCTATCTTCTGCAAATGATACCATATGATTTTCTCTGGCAGCTGCCCGCTCCTCGGCTTCAGCAAGTTTTGCATTTAGACGGTCTTCCTCTGATTTTGTCATTCCCAGTTGACTTTCGGTATCATCCAGCAACTTTTTGGTATTTCTCCATTGCGCCTCAGCGTCATCACGTCGCTCAGCTTCTGCATCCAGCTTTAGTTTTAATTCTTGCACTTCAGATTCAAGTTTTGCAATAGCGGATTTGTGATGCGATAGTTGATCCATGTATTCATCAATTTGACGACCGCCTTCTAATTTATCCCTTTCTACAGAGTCCAATTTCACTGTTAACGTCTGCACTTCAACTTCCATCTCGGCTTTCACTCGCTCCAGATTTTTCAATGCAACCGTTAATTTGTGAGTGTCCTTTTTGAATACATTGAGTTCCATCTCTCTTCGGTTTAGATCGTCTTTCAAATTCTCCATTAATGAGTTGGTTTTCTCCTTTTCCAAAGCCATTTCTCCAAGAGTTCTACGTAAATCTGCTATTTCCTTCTTGCTCACATCTCCAGAATCCTGGGACTCTTTCATGCGTCTATTTACCTCAGCTAAATCTCTCTTCAATTCTGCCTCACGTTCCTCTGCACCTCGAAGTTTATTTCTGAAATCTTCCACAGCCATCAATGCAGATTCTCGCTTCTCTTTCAATGTCAGACAATCGAATTTCAACCTGCTTCAAGGTATCTGTAGCATCCTGCTTTGTGTTTTCAAGCTCACTTTTAATCTTGATGAGTTCTGAACGAAGTGAAGCTGAAGTGTTTTTCTCGTGGTTGCACTTCTGCTCGCATTCTCGTTTGAGCCGGTCTAAAAATTTATTTATATTTTGCTTATTATGATTTCTTATAATATTGATAGCAATAATAAAAATGATTTTTGGATAATTCGACTTGTCTATTTTTACCCTTATCATTCTTTGCATCTTCAAGCTCCCTCTCAAAAAGACGAATCTTGTCATTGAGCCCTTGTTGATCTTGTTGAGCAAGAAGTAAACCTTGCTGCTTATCGTTCTCCGCCCGTAATAAAGCTTCTTCGTATTGAATTCGCAAGCTGTCGATTTGTTGACGCAATGAATTAATTTCATTGTTGAGTTTTACACCTTCATTTCGCCTATCATTCTCTAATTCTGCTCGGAGGGTTTTTAGCTTGTCTTCGCATTCCATCTTCAATTTTTCTTCCCCAGATTCACCAGATGTTTTAAGAGTCGTAAGTTCTTTAGTAAATTTCTGCTCGATTGCTGATTTTTCCTGTTCAGCGAGCTCTTTTTGTGCTCTCATTTCATTATCAGCCCTAAATAATGGTACACACACATTTTAGCGATGATTACCAACAAGCAAAATATTTTCGCACAATTTCAATATTTCCAAACCGAATCAATTTGTCCTTCAAATTGCCAACTTCCGCTGTTAGTTTACTCTTGATTTCAGACAGTTGTTTTTCTGTCGTTTCTATTTTCCTATCTTTGTCAATTAGTGTAGCCTTCAAAGTTTCTTCCAGCTCTTCAAGAGAAAGTTTCTCATCTTTGATCTTTTCAATAAAATCCGATAAGCTTTTTATCTGGGCATCTTTCGACTCTATTAAGTGAATGGCTTCCATGTGCAGTTTCTCCGTATTTTTCAAGTCTGCTTTGGTGCGCTCCAAGACTTGATATGCTTCCTCCAAATCTCTCCTAATAAGAATACGAAATGTACAAAATGAATTTCTTAGCTCTGGTACTTCCTTTTTGTCTACTTAAGGATCTTAATAAAATATGTACCTGGTTTGGCCAAGTTCTTCATTCATTGCGTCCACCCTTTCAGTCAGCATGCTCATTTCTCGCAAAAATTCCTCCCGCTGAGAGTCAAGCTGACTTTCAAGCACAGATCTCCTGTTTTCTGCACTGTCTGCTCGAGCAGTTTCCTTGTCTAATCTTGTTTCTAGATCAGTCTTCACTCTTTCAAGGTCAAGCATTTCTCGTCGTAGACTTCCCAGATCATTTCGCGCATCAACTAAGTCTGTCTCCAACTGACCTTTAGACTCTTCCAGAAATCTCGCTTTCTCCTGCCATTTCTTCTTTTCCTTATCTGTGCTGTCTGATTTATCAGTAGAGGATCGAAGTTTTTCATTTAGTATTTCAGCATCCATTTTCCATTTCTTGAGTGAATCTTCACTTCGCTCCAATTGGAATGTCAAATCTTCATACTTAGACGTAAGCTCAGACAAGGATGATTTTAGAACTTTGTTTTCCACTCCATTCCGCTCTTTATCTTCAGATGTCAACGAAAGCTGCTCCCGAATTTTCATACTCATTTCTTGCTCAATCTTCAGCTGACTTACTAAACGACTGTGTTCCGCCCTAATTCTATCTAGCTCAGCATTCAAAGAATCCACATCCTCGCGGGACGACTCTAACGATTTTTCGCACTGGATTTACAAGCAAATGCATGAATATAATCATTACCAACGAATAAAATTAAACAATTGATAATAATCGTACCTTCTGAAGGCTAGTCGCTAAAGAACCCTTAAGTTTCAACGCTCCTTCAAGCTCCGACGCCAGTGTACGTCGCTGCTGTTCCAGCATGTTCTTTTCATTTTTCAGATTGTCCAGTGTTCGTTGTGCTGTATCCCGCTCCATACGAATATTATCAAGTTCGTCTTTTTGGCGTTCACAAGTGGATACAAGTTGACCAACTTTTTCCTCAGCTTTGTTCATATCTAGCTCCAAAGATTCCACATGACCCCTTGTTACCAAGAATTGTTCCTTTGATGATGCTAAGCTGACCTAGATTGGTAATTACACCATAATTTAGCCACTAGCTTTCAAAACTTGGCTAGGTCATTTGACATAAATAATTTTAGGCATTGGACAAACCTGCAAAGAATGTATTTGAAGTTGTCGCTTATTAAGTGCGGCCTGCACAGCAGAAACTATGCTTTCTGCGAAAACAGTCGGACTTTCTCCACTGTCGTCGTAAACGAATATTGCAGGCGACGAAGTAAGATGCAGATCATGCCCCTCTTCTAAGCCATGTTGGTCAAAGTCACTCAAAAGTAATTTTCCAATTTCCTTCAGACAGTTTTGTAAAAGGCCTAACTCTTGGGTGGAAATACGAGCAAGATCTTGTTCGAGCGCTTGGGACTTTGAGTCCAAACTTGCAACTGTAGACTCAAGAGCAGAGATTCTATCGTCTCTATCCTTGATTTGTTTTCTCAGATTTTCTTGAGTATTTTGAGCCATTGTGATTTCGTGTGTTAGCTGAGTTACAAATGTAGCATGTTCCGCTTCCTGTGAGGATTTAATAAGTAAAATATATTACTTATAAATGTGAAACAATTTTTCAAATAAATTAGGAAACGTCTTCTACAGACGGATGGATAAAAGAGCATAATGATAGGACGTTGCAAGAAAGTATGAAAGATTTTCTTTGATGGACAAGCCTCTAATACGATTGCTTGTCATATCGCGTGAGAGAACTCAATCAAAGCAAAACTTGGTAAATTGGATTTCTTTCGCAGTACATGTTTCTCTCCTCACTAATACCATATAACAAAGATTTTTACATAGTTTATAAGTTGTAATCCCTTAATTTTCTGTTATTAGAAAAACGAAAAGAGCGAACGCAGAGAGATACGCAAAGTAGAACTTCATACGAATCGCGATGGTCATTGGTCATTACACACAAAATATGAATATTATCCGAACAAATAGTAAAATACTTTGAAATTGTGAGGTAGCTACAGCATTTGAAAGTTATGTTGGTGTTGGGAGTGACTGAGTTTAATCTTTGTATTTATCGCCGAAAAGAAATACAGATTTCCATTTGCATTTAGTAAATATCCATAAACTATAACTATTAGCTTGGCCGAGTACCAAAGTCATTGATAAGAGCTGGATCATGCGACTTATCAATCTAATGTCGTAGATAATTTCATTCCGCACACAGTAAAGACATAAATTGAAGACATGATATACACCGACACGCATCTGTGATTTGCACTTTACTGAAGCATGCCGCTAATGAAAAACAATATTTTAAAACGTGACAAAGTATGCGTGTACACCAATGTCTTAAACGGGACAATATGAACAAGTACATACTTGAGAATACATTAGTTTCCGTACGATATCAAAGGTGAAAGGAACAACATAAACAATTGCTGATGTGGCAAATCCATAAGATCGAAAAGGCATGTATTTGTACATACCTGTTGTGGTGAAGGTGTGGAAACTGTGGTGGTTAACAATCCAGCCGTAATTTGATTGGAAATTCTCGCAAGGCTGTTCTTTAACTGAGACATATCCCGCTCCGATGCAGATTTCAGTTCCAAGAAATCCCGCTTTGTTGCTGCTACTTTTTTCCATAAAGCTAACAGTTTGGAATGCTCAGCGGCATAGTAATCGCTGTAAGCTTGTTCTTCAGCCCTCCAAAGATTCTCACGGTCTGCCATTTGTCTCGTTAATTTTTCCCAATCGTCGGAAAGTTTTTGAAGATCAGATGATAAAGCCCCGTTTAGTTTCCTCGTCTCATCCAATTCATTTCGAAGATCCCGATTCAGTTGCATAAGGTTATCATTCCTTATCCGCTCTTGTTCCAGTTTCCATATTGAATCATCCAAATCTGCAGCAACAGGGGCAGATGTGTAAGCTCCTGCCCCGAGTCCAGATGTACCTCGGGCACTTCCAAACTCGGGAAGCGTTTCTCGTAATACTGGCGAACCGAACCTTAGATCCTCTCGAACAGCAGAACTGTGAACTAATTTCGTTTCGAGATCTCCGCACCGCTGCTTATACTGCAATAGCTACATATTCATTTGAATACAATACATTAGATTTATGCTATTCCACTTTACCCTGATAAATGTCGCTTTCACTATCATGATATTGGTCAATCGGTTTATTGATAAAAAACGCTTATTATTCAGATTAAGACATAAGTATGCAAATTGTACCTTGGATTGTAGTCTTGCAACAAGAAGAGCTTGTTGATGTTGAGCTTGACGATAACTTTCTAGCCTTCTCCGATATGTGGCTGCTTCCTCCTCCAGGCGATGTTGCGTACCAGAAAGCCCCGTCATTAAATCCCCTGCTGGTGAGTCCATCGCTAAAGCACCGGTTCTGCTTGCCCTTAGAATCGAAGTCGGAGGTGGAATGGTGTTTGCAGTATAAAATGGAGCGGGTGGCAATGCCAGCGACTGAGGAAATAAAGGACATAATATTTTATGACTTGGTATTCATCATGAAAATATCATAGATGAATATATGTATGATGTGCATTTGTGTATAGTGATATGTGCACAAATATCATGAGACAGATTTGTCTGTATGTGAATTATAGATTTGAACTAAGTAAGAGAAAGCAACGTAACAAATACACTAAACAAATTGTATTTATGCATGACTTTAATTAGTTCATTTCACACCTTAGGCCTTGGCCTTCTCCCTTCCATCCTCATCGATCACAACAAAATGTTTAATTAAATTAGATGAATTGGAAAATTGATTCGAAGAATTTAATGTAGTAGTTTGGTTGACTCTATATATATCGGCGCACAGTTGCGCAAATCAAGATGCAAACTTTAAATAGATTCTCAATTTAACTTAATAAAAATGATCGTATTGGTCAAAGCCCGAAATTAATATAAAACAGAACCGCAAATGATCAAAAATTCCACTCTAAACTGATCCAATGTCCGGCTGGAAGGGAAGACCACACATTCCCAACCAAGTTTTAACCACTGATTGAGACTCCGGTCTAACATGACAATCCAACTTAAAGACAAATTTAGACAAGCTTTACCCTCATGTCGCGATCAGATATCAGAATCCTGATTGAGTTAGGTGAAACTTTTCTGATACTCATACGAAAAGACTTTTCGGTGTTTCGTTTTTCCTGTAATCTCATTCATATTAATTCGAAACAACTACTCGTGTTCTTAAGAAGAAGTAGATCTGCTATCGGAATGTTCATACTATCTTCTCAGGAGGAACGAATCTATTAACTTTATACTGTTATGCTGGAAGGGCTAACCAGCCGACCAGTGTTTTAGATAAATTGCATATGAGATAATACAAACTCTGAGAAAACTGTGTGAAGTAAAGCATATGGTAAATTGCTGATGGGACATTTTCAGTGAAGAAACCAACTTTTTCTGGATATGGAAGAATGGAGCCTCAGGGATTTTCATTAATGGGGATGTACAATGATGATGGCAATACTACAAAATAGCTTCTTCATAACAGACAACCAAAGTGTTTTGCCGTGGACACGAGAAAGTGTCTCATAGCGTGATTACGTGCAATTTTAAAACCAGGATGGCACCGACTGTCACCTCATCCGTGCTCTAAGATAAAGCGTAAAATAAGGTTGCTAAAATACTAAATTACCGTAAATAAAGGGAGAAGTAAAAAGTAATGAGGGGAACTAAGTAAAAAGCTTAACAATAATGTTTACAAATAAAATTTCATGGACATACGCTGTCTCCAATTGTCCTGGAGCTTTCTCCAAGGAACACTGGACCCAGGTTTTCCTTTCCTCTCGTATCAATACGAGAAAATCCTATTGAGCTTTTGGGCCTGGGACGTCCTTGTACTTCTTGATTTCTTCTGTCGTGACCTGTTCGAGCCACTAGTTCATCACCAGCTAGCCCACCAGTAAATGGAAGAAGGTACCCAGTCTCACTCTCATGGACATGAATCGTTTCAGTATTGTCATCGTCCGACAGCACAATGGGGGCCCTTGATCTTGGGCTTATTAGGGATTGGTATGTTGCACCAGCACCTGACATAATTTCAGATATCCGATAATTTTCTAATAATCACGAACGATGCTAATTGCATGAATACGAACTGGATGTAATTTAGAATCAAGGTTAAGCACGTAGCCTAATTTTTAATTTCCATGTGAGGTTCTATGCACAGCACCCATAACGAACGATTATGATGAAGTTAATTACAGTATATAGATATATACAATATTCAACTTGGTAATTACTGAGTCTTGTGGGATTCCCACTTTCATGATGGACTGGCAAGTAATTTCACAACCATAGACTCTAGCACTGCTCCATTTATGTAGATGTAGATGATAAAACTGTTCATTACGAAGTAAGACTAATTTTCGGTTGTCAGAAAACGGAAGACACGTGAAATATGTGCCATCTCAATAATCCATGTCTAAAAGTTCCGTTGCACGACTTTTTCAACTCCTACTGTCTTTTAGAGAAAGCAGGGAGTAAAATGTAGACAATGTGCGTGAGCTCCAAAGGTAAGATTTACTTATATTCATGACAGTAGTTGAAGATGTGAGTGCATTATTTTGACACGAGACTAGAGAATGTTCTTTTATCAGCGTTCTCGTATTACTAGGGAAAGTAATGAAAAAGAAAGTTATTATGGGAGTGCGTGGAGGTTTGTAGCTCGAGAAGTCTTAGGCATATGTATATCATATTTTTTGTTCCAAGAGTTCCAGAAAATGTAATCGAACAACGATAAAACAACATCGTGGAACAAACCATCTGCAGACGGTCCGATCCCGCAATTTCTCCAGGGAATGCAGTTCTAGCTCTTATACAGTTGTGTTACCTTAAGGAAACTCAAACGGCAAAAAAGCAAAAATATGGATTAAACAAGTAGCATGTATATGACAGATGCGCCTGCTTCCATATGAGCTAATAGCTACATGGTTACATATTACGGGCATTTTCATTCCAAGGCATGATACTAACTTTGAAGGAATTTATTTTCATCATGTCACGGAAAAGTGATTCGTGTTAATACACTAGCTTTGTTGACAGCTTTTTATTCCATTATCAATATAACATAAAACAACCACTCAAGAGGATATTTCAAACGTGTTATAAAACTTATATTAGGTGAAAAAATGCTACTCCCGAGACCCATTACCGACCGATACAACTTTCTTTGTTTGTGAAAGTAGCAATGACAAAACAAATATGAAAGCTTGTTCCTACTCCTCTTGAAAATCTCCTATGCATTGAATAATATATTTTAGTTTGCCAATTTGTTGATGTTATCTTCCATGTTTTGCTACTAAAGCGGTTATACATGGATGTACGTTCGTACGTATAACGTAAAGTGTTCTGCATGCTTCAAAGCCTGGTACTTACCAGGCACCATGTCATCAAATACATTTGCTAGGAATTTTCTTGTAGGAAATGAATGGTTATACCTATATTCAGAGCAAAAAGGACTTATGAGACAAACGGAAATCTGTACCCAATCAATAAACAACCCAACTCAATGACAGACACGGAGTTTTTTGTCTGCTGCATTGGTTCACATAATATTGCCTTTACCCCGTGACCAGAGCTAAATATTTGCACTTAGACTATAACCATTTCTATTGACAATGATAAATGGTGGCAGGTGGCCAGGTTTCATCATTACAATGTTTCATCGCTGTCTGGCTAAACGAGATACGTAGACAATTGATTTCTTATTGTTAGTGCATAAATGAGTTTACCAAACGAAAAGCATTTTTTCGAAGATAGTTTATCTTTCCTATTTCTGAAATAAAGATGTTTGAAAACATTTGCTTCAACGATGATGGGTAAATGTTCCCAATCTTTAAAGCGCTAGAATGTTTTCTTTCTTGTTAGGCATTCGTTTTACTTTTGAGAAATTGTTTATCTTTGAGGACTGGTCGTTCAGTCAGGTTCACAATGTCTTGGAAAATAAACGACAACTATAGCCTTTTAGAACGGAACTCTAGCGCTTTCCAATGAACATTGAACACCTAACCCTAAATCTCATAGGGAAGGAAGTCGACGATGATAATAATAATAAGCCAATAGATAGAATCAGCAGTATCAATCAAATTTATGTTAATATTATTTTACGCATGAAACTTTTAACAAGAAATTACACAGATACAGAATCAAAACTTACAATAAAAGGACGCTAAATCCGACGAAATTGAAAAAAAATTGTATAAATATAGAAATACATTCTGTGATCAGTAGAAGTATTCCAATTACATCTTCAGTAGAGAAGTTTAAACTATAATTTTCGTTCCCTAACCACACTTATTTACCATAACCGGCTTAGAGAAAAGTTTGCTTGTTGTGGTCTGGTGAAAGCATTCTCTTAAGTTTTTATAGGGTATTTAAAGAAAAGAAAACATGTGCACTAGAAAATAAATAAAAAAATTAAGCAAAGCTACAATCAAGTTAAATCTAGAAGACAGCTTACCTTAACAGCTTAAGTGTCCTCTACGAATGTGTACTTTCCTTATCATTTCCATACCTCGGATTATACGTGACAACAGCACAAAAAAATCTAATTCAGAGTGAGCCGTCAATCGTCCAATGGCAAAAAAAAATTAGATCGTATTCACCAAGTCCGAGTTAATGTCGCAATCTTACACATAAATATTTTTAATGAACCTTTCCATCTATATATCTATCTTCAGAAAATAAATAATTATTAATTTTATTGCCTTTTCACTTAAAAATTCTACGCTCTTTCAGGACTATCAAAACTATCTCCAATCGATTTATTACAGCTTACAATAAATAGTGCATTGATAGCAAGTTTAGAGACGAAATGCCACAGTAAACACTAAAAGTCACAAGATAAGGCAGGCCAGAAAAATGAAAATTCGATGACTTTTTGGTATACAAAGCACACAGTCAGTCGTAGAAATTCTGAGAAGCTTGTATCGTAAATACTTTCTCTTGAGCTGTAAAGACAGCTTGCTCCCGCGGGTTAGAATTAGAAAGCAACCGAGAAAATTTAAGCTTTATGACGTGAAGTTGAAGGAAAAGTAAATCTAGCCAACTCTGATCCCCCAGACCGACAAATAGATTTTAGCTTGCATTTGCACCCTTTACGTTGACTATGAGTCATATTTGTTTTCCCTAGTTTTACTGGGCAACAGAGGGTTGCTTTCTCGTTTTTCATTCAGGGTTGAAAGTCGCAGGGGGAGCTGTAAATGAGTATAGGGAATGAAAATGGCAGTGTGTGTTACCCATTCAGAAATGTAGGAAAAGGAAAACTATAAACTATTTCCTTACGCCACTTCTAACAATAAGAGCAGGCTTTAGGAAAAGGAAACCCTCTCATATATACGACTAACTTTTATGTCTCTCCATCATTTGCGTTATGTAAGACACTAACCAGTATCCAAAGAAATATTCAATACTATTTAATAAGTAATTAAGTAAAGAGAACTTCAATGTTGTTGGCATATTTTTCTTGGCAGTGTTTTTATTTTAACATTTTTGTATTTTTCAATCAGACAGTCCTTTTTATTGACTACTGTATGTAAGTATATTACATCCTTTGTTCCTAATTCACATACCTAGCATAATAGCCTGAATTCCCTTATCTCAATACTTTTGTTTGCAATTGAAACAATTGGGAACCATAAAAATTGTCATATATGTTGTTAAATTTTACGGAGACACATGATTTAGTTTCCCTGTTGGCTCGACTTCGAGATAATATGCATTAGATTATATGGATTATTAGTTCGTCATTCATTTGTTATATTTCTAAAACTGCAGGGCTTTTCATGCGTAATCAGTACTCATTCATCCTTTGAGTATAGTGGAAAATAAAAGTTAACTTTCAACTATTATTATCATTAGTTGTTTATTCTAAAATAATGGAGCGTTTGTTTATTCTTGTCATACTCATAGTTATTTTATTAAATCCCGAATAGTGAAAACCAATAGTGTTCAAAATACATCACAGACTTTAGTTTCTTTATACTCGTTGCATTGCTGATTTACCTACAGTTATTTCTGGCATATCCATATCATTATAATACAAAATTAATACAATTGTGACAATTTAAAAAAAACTGATAACATATTTGTTCTCTTTTTTATATAATTTTCAATCTTTTGACATGCATATTTACTAAAATATTTTCATAATACTCAATTCTATGTAAATTATTTTCGTTCACTCTTGTTTTACTCTTGAAAATGACCAGGGGTACTGGTTGAAAGATTGAGCTTTGAAATAAATATTAACCTCTAAAGCAGCCAGAATTTTCACTTATTAAAATAATTTTAGTGCCGTCAAAACACATTGACAAAATACGCTATTAAATATACAAAATAAAATAGTATTGTACAGTATACTAACTGAACTATTCCCATAATACCATTATTACACGATTACTTTTTGATAGAATTCGGTGTGGAAGACGTTGAGCTATAGCTAGAGGTCGAACACATTGATAATTCATTTCGTACAGGAATAAACGATCTAACCACTTCTTCTTCTAGCATTTTCCATTCATTGTCGGAATTAACTTTAGTAAACCCTTCAGTAGCTGTTGACGGCTTAATTGGTATGAAACCGGATGCACCTGCTTCACTTAAGCTCAAAGAAACACTGCTGGAGTTGGGTGTTGAGATTCTGGGAGAGAACTTGCTAATAGCTAATGGCGAGGGCCTGTAGTGCAAACTAACACAAATAACATTATTTGAGCAATAAGTTGATTTCTGTTTTAGCTAAACGTATAAGTATAAATGTATTTTCAGATTAGAATCCCATCATACCTATCAACAGCTGAAAACCCTCCTATTGTAAGGTACTGCGTACTGCTACTTAGGTCTTCCTGTCCAATTCCACGTCGAGTTTCAGGTTGAGTTCCAAGAATTTTTTGAATTTCACTGGCATTAGTGTCGTTCAACAACGAATCTCCTATCCTGAATGCAGAATCAGATTCATTGTAATCTTTTTCTGCAAGAATAGGCTGATGCTGACGGTTGCAACGCTAACCCTTGCATTTCTTGAGCAATTGTCATCTTAACATCCCTAAATAAGAAAGATACATAGACAAATGAATGGCATAAAAATGGTAAAATATTGCTCAAAATATCTTGCAAATACTGGAACATAGAAAATAAGTATTCAACTTACTTAATTACGTTTCTAATTTGGGTTAGCTGATCATCCTGTATTTCATGAACAGTTTGTTGCTTGTTCATTAATGTGTCCAATACTTCTTTCATTTCCTGATTTTCTGCTAAAGCTTGAAGTAGCTTGTTTTGCATAGACTGCTGCTTTTCAGAGTTCTGAACCAAATTTTGGTTATCGCGTTTTAAGTTTTCTGCTATATGGTATAATTCCTTCATGGTACTGCAGCACTCTAAGTACTCAGTCCTAGCTTTATTCATTTCTGTAAGCCATTCCGCCGCTTCACGACGAAGTTTTTCATTTTCTTTTTCTAATCTTAGGTTTTCAAAATGCGAAGACTGTTGAACTGCGTCAGTTATCATCGAATAGTTTGGTGGTGCAAATTCTTTTGGTGCACATCTCAGTTCCTTTGGTCTGCCATCATCGGTTTGAGAGTATCCCACCTTTTTCTTAGGAGAAAGCAGACAATGAGTACTTGTTTGGGTGGCTTGAGTTTGAGCTTTATTATCGACAGTATCAGATGCCAAACCATAGTTATTCCAATGTTCTGTTGAAGCACTCGACATTATTTTGGTCTTTTGACGGTGTGTACTAGAACTTTGTGCTCTAGCTCTAGCTCTTGAGATTTCTACTTCCATTCTGAGACGTTCTATTTCATCACGAAGATCTTCATTTTCCGTCAGTAAAGCAGATTGTCGCGATGATAAAGTTTTTGTCTTACTCTTCGGCTTAAGGATACCATCGCTTGACGATGATTTACGTATATGAGTGTGTGTTTCCAAATACAAGTCATTGGTAATGGGAATTTTCTGACATAATGGAGAATGTTCATCACCCTCTCCATGCTTCTTAATTGAAGTTCTCGACTTTCCATGATTTGATTTTCCTACTGATTTTTTTTCCCAAGCGTTATCTTGACACGCTAATGACCCTCTACTATTTGTTAAGAGGTCCCCCCAAGAGCCTTTAGCATCAAATATCGAAAATAATTAGTTATTAACACAGTATTTCTTTAAAAATGGCCAACAACTGAATTCGTGTACATAAATGAATAGTAAGATAAGATGTAAGATGAATAATAATACGATGTTGAATGTATAATAATGTATATCACCTTTCCGAAATTCTCTCTCTGGAAGGGGAATAAATTTTCCATTACAATCTACGGACTTGTCTCTGCGCTTTTTTACCTTTACAGTAACTTCAACGGTGGCATCTTTAGATTTTGCTACAACTGCTTTATTATCAGCATCCTCGTTTTTTTCCTTGGATATGTGTTTTACAGGATTGTTAAGATTAACTTTGTTCTGCATCGTGTTACTTCGTGTGTGCCGAATTATCCGTCGTTCAGCCATTCATTAACATAATATGACATAATCTCCCAAGATTCAAGAAGTTGATTGTAATAACAGCACAGATACGGTTAATAGATGGCAAAATCTGGGACACACAAATTACGAAACACAAAAATAAGCTAATTTGACATTCAGCAGTACCAATAAACTTTTTACTATTTTACGATGACCTACAACTTTACAGCAAAAAATACTGCAAATAACAAACAAGTTAACTACAGACAGCAGATTAAATTACAGATTTGCATAAAACAGATGACAGAAATACTAGCAATTTTTTAGTTGCATCCTGTCTATAGAAAATATTGTACATGTACCAAATAGTGAAAGTAGATGACCAACAGGTTAGTCAGTGGCTTATACCAGTAGCAGCTGCTCTGCTCTGTCTGTGTTTGTCATCTGTGCTCGGTCAAAGTTTACCGTTGAGCGAATAATGTACTTTAAACATTGACAACTGATTAATTTGATTCATGCTTATTACCAGATCAGATGTGCACAGTGCACTATCCACAATGGTTGCATTAAGTATCATAAAATAACAACGCTGACAACTGAACACACAAGTTGCAACTGCAAGATGAAAATAATGCAACTTTAAATATTTTAAAAAACTGACAGCAATGAAGCTGCGATTATTAAACTCAACTTCTCTAAAATCCACAGGGTATTACATTACGATTGGATAGAAAACAATTAAATTAAAAGCAAGAAGCAAAAATTAGGGGGAAAAAGTTCATTCCACTGTTTATAATTTCGACTTGAATTGTATTCTGTTCCCGTCCCGCGTCTCATACCCGGCATTAGGTTTTGCCCATTGCTATATGTATACAGCTTATAGTAAACATATGGATATGTATGTATTAAGTTCATTTTATCCTTACCCAAACAGCTACATACTAGTATAAGGTATGATATTTATATTACATATATCAAATTCATAACATAACAAAAAACAAAACTTTATCGTACTAAACTTTTTAGCAGACCCAATACCCATCCATACACAACAGAAATAGAAGTCCAGTACAAAGTACAAGCACAAAGCACAACCAAGAGCCATGCATGTATCTCTGCTTCACATTCACAATTTTCACATCTCAAATTACATACACAAGTCATATTTTACCTTTTTACTGAATTCAATGCAAGAAG
>JAHZNA010000715.1:0-99044 GCA_027743935.1 Sinodicranocentrus sp. ZH6 | reverse complement strand
GGTGATTCTGAGATTGGTCGTTATGGATAGAAATTTAGATAGATGAAAATTCGTTGTGATTTTGTAAATATTATGTCGGATGGACTAACCTGCTGCAAGCATTTGTTAAAAAATCTTGGTGTATGTGTATCGAAATTGTGTGGATGCGGGATGCGGATGTACATGTACACATGTACAGTTAGAAAACTTTAAAAGTTTATGTATGTTTATTTGTAATTTGTACTTAATGCCTGCAGACTACAGCCTGTAGTACCTGTCGGTTATATTGTGCATTTGTTGATTGCAATTAAATTAAATGCAGTGTGCCTGTGTAATGTATGCACACATTTTCAGTAATTTATTAAGGTATACAAAGGTAACCTTGAGACGGTACGGCAGTTGTAGACTTCTTGTAGATCATGTAAGCATTATAATATGGATGAGAGGGTCAGCCATCAGCAAACGCTGTGTATAGCTCAATGCACTTCAAGTAAATAGACATCGATATCCCAATCTCAAGCCAATTAAGGTGTTGTGACTGTGTGTGTACGGATTTTACATTCCATAATCTCAGCAATATACATTGTGCATCATACACTGAAATTTAGACCGTATGCACATGCACATTAGTGATATAATATAATAGTTATAAAATGGATATATTATTATATTCGTTAAACTTGCGCCTTGCCCCCACCAGTCAGCTCTGCACAGTATAGTGTTGAACATTTTTTAGATTAAAGGCTTTTCATCTCATCGCATCCCAGAATCCCATGTTCCATTTCCTTTAAGAACAAGAATGTTTCTGCTGACCATGACTGTTTGCTATGCACTTCAAGAAAATAGATGCACATGCTTGTACTGCTGTATTGTAATGTATCCTGATGTAATGTTTAATGCATATTCAATAATAAAATAAATGAATTAATCAAACTTATCGAATGATGGAATACCTTATAGTTTCGCGCATACCTAGGAATCCAAAATCATTGGATCCGAAATCCAAAAGTGCTTATAAAATGTTTGTGTATTTGTGGCTTAGTTGTCTTTGGAAATGGAAAGCGAAACTTACAATTTGCAGCCACCTTCAACCTTAATGTCTGTCTGATTTCAGGAGTACAGAAAGATATTGTTTATTTACTTTTTCAGTACGAATAATTACGCTCGCTGAGCAGAAATTTTGAAAACTAAAATATAACATAACTAACTAGTGACTAGTATATGACTAACGCTTAGCTCGTAGATAAGATATGTACATTTATTATTATGGCAAACCAGGAATTTCAGGATCATGATCATAGTTAGTTTGTGGAAAAGTTAAAGATTGCTCTTGCTGCCTTGTGTGATGTGATTTGCTTTTGCAGTAATATGGAAGTGCATAGGCAGCTAGAAATTATTGCATCGTAGAACGCAGATTCTTATTCATGATGCGTGTCGGCATTAATTTTTGAATGTGTAAATAATAATAATGCTCGCATCAGGGCATCAGTATTATTGTTATATTAGGTCAAGTTTTGTTGCACATGAAGGAAGATGAAAGTGCAAATTGGCTATAAAAGATTTATCAGTTCGTTCATACAACACAGGTTCAATACATATATTTCAAGATGATTATAAAATGCTTCATCGCTTGTTTTCTCAAAATTATTAGTCAATATAATTCAAAAACGGTTTAAAAGTTTTTTTAGTCTACGATGTTTAATTTTTAAATGTTTATGTATAATGTAATGTATAGTGTTGACGGTTTTTATAATTTTCTTTTTTCATTATAAATTTAATTGTTCCGAGTTCCTAGTCGAGTTCGAATTACGAAATATGTTTGGAAGCAGATGTGTTGTATTTGTATATTGCAACTTGCCACTGAAGAAATTTCGATTTGCTCCAAAATTACTAATCGTCAACCATCCTTGATTTACCTATTTTCACAACTCGTACGTATCATTTTGTGTCTGTTTCATATTTTAATAGCCAAATTATTGTCAGGTTTACTTTTGCTTTAAGATTTTATCGAAAAACTTGCTATACAACTACTATAAATATTGAATATTGTATTAGCGTTATTGTGGAACAAGTGCTGGACAGCAACAGCAGAGTAAGCTGATTGAGTTGATATTATCTCCCATTGCATAATATCTATTTCTATTGGAAATTTTTCAGTGCACATTCGTTTTGTAGTTACCAAAAAAGATTATTTAGTAGCAGGGTGAGGGTGAACTATATGAAGTGGGACTTTTTTATTTAGTGGCCTTAAAAATCAATTCTGTCTGTCTGATAGAATACTTTTAAAGTGTATTCGCTTTGATCCTTAGGATTAGTATAATTTTCTTCACTGACTGGAGACAGTACCTAAAAATTACCCTGATATTTCGGGCAATAATTATTTAGAATAACATTGGCATGTCATGTTGGAGAAAGCAGAAAGTCGAGGGCGGTGAAAGTGAAAGTACCAAAATTTCCAAGACATTAGAAAAAAGTCTTTTTTCGGTTTAGATGTATCAAAAACCATTTGTTACCAATCTATGTACTCATTACCGCATATCCCGCAGTAATTTGAGTTTAATTTTTTTATTTGCAGAAATTCTGACTACTGTACAGAGGGGACTCTTCTGCTTACTTGCCAGAAATAAAGCCTCAATAGCTTAGAAGAACTTGACGTAACTTAGGAACATTCGGAAGTTTTCTAGAAAATAAGAAATCAAAACTGAATTTATGCAGGAACATCGCCTAACTTGGGAAATGACATGGAGGAATTATTATTAGATGATGCACTTGAACGATTGGGAATGTTGAATACCGTAACTAATGCTAGAAGAGAATTTCTGAATGAGATGCGTTTGAGAGGAGTTAGATCTCAAACTTCGTGTACCTTTCCTTGGAGGAAAGACAGCTCTGGGTAAAATAAATTTAACTAATGCCTCGCCCTACTGATTTGAAATCTTAATATAATCTTTATTAATATTTTTGAATTAATATTTTTAGTGAGGACTCACAGGAAGATTGGTACAGTCTACCGATCAAAGAGAACTTGGGTATGGACAAGGTCGTGGTATACGGAGGTAGCAAGCTCCTGAATCGTCGCTGTCGGTCAAAACTTTGCCGTTCTTTGCCCTACGATATAAATCGAAAGAAACCCATAACAAACACGCTGATTAGCCCAATGAGTCGTGTAGTAGGTCCGTCAACTCCAACTTTACCGCTAATTCTGCAACAGCAGCATTCGCTTCCTGTTTACGACGCACTGAATAAGAACAGAAAGACTGAAAAGTTTCCAGTTCCTCTTCTGTCTCGTTCAAAGTCACTGGAAGATCTCAGAGAATCGCCCAACAAGTCCAAAACTAGATTCCAATTACTCCACTGTGACGATAGTAGCGATGGAAGTTGTAACGGTAGTAATAGTATAGAGTCGCCGTTATCTCTTTCACCAAGAAATAGCTTTCTTAATATTCTTAAGGGGGAAGCTAGCATTAAGCAGGAAATTGACTCAATGTCAATGAGGATTGAAAAGCTAGATGTAACATAACATTTGATGGCGATAGATTATAGCCGTTATTTTCTAAATACTGCTGCTACCCCTCTCAAAAATCTGTTATTACAACTGTATGTTACAATATCATTTGTGGGCGGCTTGTGATTTATCGTTTGTCGTATATAAAATGTAAATAATTCAGTCAACATTGTTTTAATAGAAAAAATGTGAATGACGAAGAAATAAGAAGAAGTAGTAAATGCATAACTATACTACTGTGTAATTTCTGAAACGAGACGTTTTACATTGTAGTTTAGTTCACGTAGAAAATCTTTCTTAAAAATTATTAAAACAGCCTATTTGAAAAAAGTTCCTGTTGAAGCACAAGCGCAGGTTCCAATCAGTCACGGCATTAATACTGTTTTAGGTAAATGTAAAATTATATTTCTTTCATTGGTGTTGGTACTACATGATCTGTAAAGATTTTCTTCGAGTTTTCATTCACCGGGCAATCCGGATGTCAAAATTGTACCGTTTATGTAATACCGTTGTATGTATTCCTGTGCAGAATGGCTCCATATTTTATGCTTTAAACTTTGTTTTGATAATCATTTTTATATTTGTTTAATCGTCTGGAGTAATGCACGTGAAAGAAATATTATTCAGACAATTTTGGATATAACTATTTCATCGGAATGCCAAAAAGCATGAACTTTGCTTTTGAAGTATTTGAAAATGAATGATATGGAATTACTTCTATAGGAGCAGCTTGCAAAATGAGATCATGCTTACTTACGTTAATGTCTCATACTTTTCTGTATGTTAACGTTAAAAACTTTAATGACGCTCATTCGATTAGAGAACATATAGTGGACAATGCAGGGAGATTCATGCTGGAAGATATCTTTTATATCTCCTTTATGGTTTAGTCCGTTACATCTGCAGTAATAACTAAGGTTAAAAATAAATATATTATTTAATTTATACCTTAGTATATGTATATGGTATCAACGTATCACGTGTCATTTTATTATAAAGATGATGGGCATAATTGTTACCTTAATTGCCACATTGATTAAGTTTAAAAGGATATGCTCCTATTATAATTATCAGACGTTTGTACGTTAAGAACTGTCATGCATTTAAAACCAATATTATACCGTAGATCTCTCAGGTTATGTACGTCTGTTTAAACGTACGATTATTTGATAATAGCCAAATCTCGACCCGATTCAGTCTTACTGCGAAACAGATGAGATATTATTTTAGACGATTTCTGTCATTACGTGTAAAAATACGCACACAATATCTGTAATCTCATCAACTTTGTGTATAGCATGATTACGACGAATAAAAGTCTTATAATACAGTTTTGACTTTCGAGTAACTAACCGCTTACCTGTCTTTATAGACTTCATTCTATGAAAAATCACGGATGTGGATTCAAACAAGTTCTTCTTCACAACGAATGGATCTTATCCATTGCTTGGCTTCTACAAGGGATTGATTAATGTTCTATGAAGTCGCCTCTATGACGAAGTGTTCCGTTCCGTTTGCATTTCTTGTTTATGGTGAATTCTTTGGCATTTGTAATATCCTATGCATTGGAGTGATTGATAGATAGCCAGACTACTTTTAGATACAGCTTGTTAATAGTAGCAATATATAAATCCCAAAATAGCTTCGTTTAATCGTTTGTGTAATGCAGAACATTCAAAAGAAAGCACATTTATTACTGATACTTTTATTCATTTCATACATTTTGTAAGAACACAACTAGTTAATTCCCATCGATAACAGGCGTTTAAACTTAGCTTATATTGATAGAATTTACACCTAAACTAACAAATCAAAATCCATTTCAAAAAGTTAAAAACCCCACTTCCAGCATGTACGCAAATAAATTACATTCACTCATAGTTTAAAAGTTATATTAATTTTAATACAGCAAATTAACAATTCACTTATATTTAGCTTTATACGTACGCCTTTGCATTATCAAGAAACTAAACCTATTTCCATTTAAAATTTTATCCTATTTATTTAAATACATATGAGCAATTTCTTCATTATGCTCAGTTTCATACCTGTTCCAATTAAATTTTATCAGTCCAACAGCTTCAAAGTTCAAGAAAATGCAATATTAAAAATTTTCAAAATGATTAACATATGATTACTTTCATGAATAACACATGTACCATACTTTGTTATATACTAACATACGCATACTTTGGAACAAGAACAAATAAATATTCCAAAATCCTTTGGTACATCAATGATATAAAAGCCTATAAATAATAAGTGCCCGAATATATGAACAAATTAAAACTTGTAGGTGCTAAAAAAATTCATGTTGAGACTTACTCACTCTATATGTGGAAGTATTTGTAAAATACATACAAGCATAACGCTTAATATTTCAATGTAAACTAATATTTTTTGGCATAATGTATCTTAAAAACAATATAATTCTAGATTAGCTGCACCTTTCATACTTTATCTAGAATTTGTCGCAGTCTGTTCAATTTTTATACTACTTTGATGTTGACTTGAACTGGGTTTGCTGCTGTGAACTACTTCGGTATGGTGTTTTGTAGAGCAGGTGAAAGCTGAGCAATCACGTTTGTAAATTGCGGAGAGTACATCGTTGACATTTTTGTTTACGGAGCTGGACACCGAATCTGGCAGCCTGTAAATATAAAAATTGGTTTAATGACAAACTAAAAACGATTTCAAAATAATATTCTATTCTTATAAATGATTCATTCCCTTTGCGATTGGAGTACAAGTGGATGCTACACTTTCCAACATTTTTATGCTTTCGCCATTGCCGCACCTCCAATTTATCTTATGCATAAAGAAATACTACTTATGATTGACTTGTGGAGTACAATGATTGTGCACTGTGTACTTTATACTATTATGGTTCATTCTAAAGCAACTTGATCCACCTGAGGTTACGAGTTGCTGAAAACCTAGATTAATTCAGGTTTTCACCACGTTACCGACTTCACCTCGTTATTTGGGGTTGAAATACAGTGCTTAGCACAAAACACTTGTAAAGCAAACTATTGACGAACCCGGTTTCTAACCCTGAATAAAGCCACCAGAAAAAAACAGTTGAAACTTGTCTCCTTGTCTTTCACTGATTTCTACGCTGGCCACACCAACGTTGTACGATTGACCTACATTATTTTAGTAGCAAGTGTACAAGTTCAAGTTGTACTATGTAAAAGATACTTGTCCCATGTCCCTAGTGATGCCTCATGTTTTACTGAAATCGTGTTGTAACCCAAAAGATGGTTTCATTCTCTCTGGCATTCATTCCATTACTTTCTTCCATCCTATGGGTTTAAGGCCCACAGCATATCATTATTTCTATCTATCACTCAAAAGTGACCAATTCCCATTACAAACGCAGCCAGAATCACTTACACCTGAAACCACATTATATTCGATCGCTTGTTTCAAAAAGTGTCTATCTGAAACCTGTATTTTTATTGTGTATATAGCTTAAAAACTTACACATCAACAACTGCACAAACAGCAATAACTGACTAACTGACATTATTTTTTAACCTAAAGTGGGTGAAGCTAGTTCTAATAGAAGGGAAAAACTTGTTTCGTTCGCATCGTCACCATATTTCTCCTCCACTTCGACATCACCGCTGAAATATTTTGTGGATAAAATGTTAATGTGTATATTACGGATGAATGAGAGACACACATTACAAGAGAAAAATGGCAAAATCTTTTGGCTTTTTGCCTTGGAGGTGAGGTAGGGAATATACATACTTCAAACTGAAAAGTCTCATCTTCAAACTCGCCTACATTCACATTCAATTGTTTCAGAGTGGAAATTATATTTTCTGACTCGAAATTCGTAACACGTATGCGTGCCTTCGTAGTATATACTTACAGTAGGGTTACTACAATGTAAACTTAACAAGTTTGGGTATTTTCATTGTGAAAATATGTACAGCCGACTCTTGTCATTTTGGATCAAAGTTTCAACATTAATTCAGACACATCCAGTTATCGCTAAAACTTTTAACCAGAAATATTTGTTTGCGAGGGGTTGACCCTACTTTTATCAAACGAAGAGTACTGTACATTGCCCTTATTTTTCTCTCGTTTACTTTTTCCCATTTTTGAAAAATTAGTATGCAAAATCACGTATTACCAATAATTAAATCTGTAATATTTACTTTGCACAGTAATCAATTAATGCGCTAATTCACGAATTTATAACTAAATCTCAAAATTAGGCAATGTAGTATATTGCTGAATCAACAATTTCCCGCTAATCTAACATATATATTTTACTAATCATTCAAAGTAAGTTTGTAAGCTTTACATTGTATTCTTGAAGTTACGAATTGAATTTGCAGCAGGAAAGGCAAAAGACAACAGAAAATTTTAAGTGTTACATTACAAATTGGTGGCAAATACTTTCCTCAATTTATCAAGAATCCCACACTTAACTTGAACTTCAGACTCACTATTGACTTTCCGTTTCAAAATCTCTTTCATCTCATTACCTCTTTTTGATAATTACAACAAAAACTTGACTCTCATCTTATTTAGCGTTCAATTGGAAATTTCTCAGGTCAAATTCACTTTTCATCTCTTACACCTCTCTCTCACAGTCTGATCTACGTTAAAGATTTCATCCCACCCTACAAACTAAGCGGAAATTCTTCATGGCATGCAAGAAGCCGGTGATTAATGGACAGTTTGTAGTACGTCAAAATCAAAAGTATGTTACATATTATAACCTAGCACATCTTTTTCGGCAAAATTGGAATGTGGGATAGTATTGCCTTCTCAGTAAAAATTCCGAAAGAAAAAAAGAAGACATGCAACAAGTTTTGAACTGCTGGGAGCAAAAAAACCTAACTTCAAGCAAGTACAGGTGCGTGGGGAATGTCTGCAAAGGGAAGATAGGAATAGGAAAGAGGCATTTTGCTAAATGAAATCATAAAGAATGACATGCAATGCAATGAATCATGAACGATATTTTTTTCTCGTAAATACCACCAGTGAAGTTGGCTGTACAACCTACTAACCAACGTATAAAAAATGGGTTTACATATACAAATTAAAATCCCAGTGTGTGTAGTGTGTACCCAGTCGACTTTTCTGGTTTAAAAGAGCTCACCTTTCCCTACAGCTAGTCGTGAATGTACTTGACCAAAACCTACTATTTAAACAACTGTATGAAAGATAACGGATTGGTATGATGTATATCACGAAATGTAACAGTAACAGTAAGTCATGAAAAATGGAAATTAATGATGCCATTCGTCGCAGAATAGTATACTTTTGAAATGGGCCCTTCCATTTTTTCAAACTGCGTAAACAGATTTCATCCATACAAACTTATTTAGCAAGTACATTGCATTGCAAAACCTTACGAATCGAATTTGTGGGAACTTTATGAATTCTCTAACAAAAACAATGGAATAAAAGTGAAACTCGTGCGTTTTTAACGATTTTTGTAGCTCAATCTGCAATTAAACGCTTCAACAAAGCAAAAATTCTATTATTGTAGATCTCCGTGCACCTACACGCATAAAAAGCATTATGAACTATGAATGTTGGGTTCGGAAGTAGAATTGAGTTCACTATCAACTTCCGTGGGAAAATTTCTACAAACCTTGCTATTTTTATAAGCGAAAGGACTAAAAAGTGATAGTAAGAGCTTATTGTTTTTATAAATCTTTTTTCACTTACATTTTCATTAGTGTTGCCATTTTCTTCTCCAACAGCTTTACCGCATCATCCCCTTGGCTGGCAATGACTTGGCAGAAAACTTTCTTGGCGCAAGGGCTCTCCTGCCATTTAGAAGACCCCAGCTCGTGCAATTTGTTCATAATCGTATCCCCGGAAGCTTCCAGACTAGACACAATTGACTCGAAGAAGCTCGGACTATTGACAGCTTGGTACTCCAAATCATTGTCGAAATGTGCCATTGTTCTTGGTGACCGGAGGTGGGTTAGAGGATTAGTATTTTTGTTAGCAAAAGCAGTTGACGAGGTTAGTAACTGGTTATACTTGGCAGTCTTTAAGTTCCTTCCGCTCGGTTCTGAAAAAGAGTTAATCAAACCTAAAGCAACTACAGCTAGAACAGCTCCACCAGCTATAACGCCAGCGAGCCCATTGTTAGATACTTTAAATTCCATGGAGTTTGTTTTACTAGAATCCTTATCTAAAAAATAAGGATAAGGTACAAAACTTTTAGCGGTGGGGGCAGGCATGTTATCGTAAGGGTTACCATGAATAGCTTTCAAAGTACGAATTAGCCATCCATCGGACAAAGCAGTGGAACCATAAAGCGATCTTTTCTTACGGTGATAAGCAGAAGTACCAATGTTATTGGTGGTAGGTTCTAAGAAAGCAATTTCCCTGTTATCCCCAGAAATATACCAACCAAAAATTACAGCACAAATACCTATAGCCGCCCCTGTTAGTACAACCGCTGGAATGGCAACTCGGGCAAAATTCTTGGCAGAATGCACGCTCCATGCAGAGCTTTTTTCAAGAGCCTGGGGCTTTGAAATTCTCGAATTTTGCGTAGGGTCATACAAGTCTTCCTCCCTGTACTGTTTTGCAGGTCTGTCATAACGATTAAATTTTGTGCGATAGCGAGACGGTGGTGGCATAGGAGGCGATGGAGGGGAATTACGATCTGGCTCTGGCTCTCCTCGGTAATATCCATTTTGTCCATCATTTTGTACAGCGTCCTGGTTTTGACTATACACTGGCTCAACATCGTCATATTCCTTCTGAGTTTTTTCTAAAGACTGTTGAATAATTGACTGAAAGAATGTGGCTTGATCAACTTCAGGTCCACCAGAAGGGTTGTATGCGCCAGGGGTTACCATTGACGCTAAGTCTCGCCGTGTCCTTGCAATCGTGCTTTCTTTGTCTTTCGAGTCTATCGCAGGGGTGCCGCTTGGTGACCCTGCTTTCTTCGAAATTTTCCCTGTTCGTCTCACAATACCTACTTCACGGTTGTTTTTGGAGAGATACCATCCTGCTGCTAATGCACTCAGACCAAGGAACAAACCAGTGGAAGCAAGAGCTGGAACGACCGCGTTTGTTTCAACGCGTTCCAGCATCTTCCGGTTAAAATTCGAATTAAACGCTTGCTTCATCCTGTCAGCCATGGACTGATTCTGGCTTTGATGTTGTCTGTTATTGTTATAACTGGAATATTGTTGCTGTGAGTGGGAGTTGTGAAGACGTGCTTGCTGGGTCTGCTGATGACTTGCTTGAGCGACAGCTTGCTCTACTGGAACTGGTATAGGAACGGTAAAAGCTTGTCCTCCAGCACCAGTTAAATATGTCTGAGGTTGAATCACAAACTGAGATGGATTCGCAGGGTAAGCTGCACCAGGCACGATCTGCCTTTCAGAAAACTGATTGGGAGCAGGATATTGCTGCTGCTGTTGTTGTTGTTGTAATTGAAGCAATGACTGCTCTTGTCCTGGTTGAATTTGAATATACTGTGCAATCACTTGGCCATTGCTGGCAGCCGCAGTTGCAGCCAATATTTCCTGAGCAGTGGCACCAGAAATCACTGATGGTACTTGTGGGAGTACTAGTGTCTGTGATTGAGCACTTTGTTGAGCAATTTGAACCTGAGGTTGTTGCGCTTGTTGTTGTTGAGAAGATTGTTGAACTTGCTGGTGACTCTTTTGAAGACTTCCAGCAGCAGATGCTGCTGCAGCGGCAGCTGCTTGTTGAGCTTCAAGTTGCTGAACGGCTTCAACAGCGGCCTGGATAGCTTGTGTGTCCAGAGCAGGTTGATATTGTTGCTGTCTGATTGCTGCAGAAAGGGGTTGCTGCTGCTGATTACTAGCACTTCCTTGTTGCTGTTGTAAAGTCACACTTGGATTTTGTGACGCACCAGGATCCGTTGATGCTTCACCACTTCTTGAAAAGAACTGAGCTTGAGCTTGTTGCTGTGCCAGTTGAACCTGGTGTTGGTGGGCAGCAACCTGATTAGCATTGTACTGCAAGTTATACCCATTATTGCTATCTTGGAGAACATACATGCTGTGACCATTTTGTTGAGAATTGTAAGGAAAAGCACTAGTTTGCCCATTGTTTGCGGCTTGATGAGCAGGTTGGTGATGCTGTTGCTGGTTTGGGTAAACAACTTGAGGGTGAGATCTTTGATCACCACCATTTGCAAAAATTCCTGCACCACCACCACTAGCTCCTTGAGCTGGTTCTTGCGCATAAAAGATTGAAGTTCTCTGTTGACCATTGTTGTTGCTGCCTTGTTGAAGAGCAGCAGTGTCTATGATTGTCGTCGCTCCTTGAGCTTGTGCAGCTGCTGCTGCAGCTAAGTATTGCTGATGGTCAGTAATGATCACTTGACGTTTTTTATGTCGATTGGCTGGCTTATTGTTAGGAACTAAAAATCCTTTGATGACACGGGCGTTTCTCCATGTATAAAATTTGTCTTCTTCGTTATCAGCAACACGAGCTCCTAGAATTGTTTTCACGGCACTGGGGTGATTGCTTATGTATGCACCTAAATGACGACCTCTCTTTCCTCCAGTGGCATTACTCTGGGAAACCTTTACGGATTGTGAAGCAACTGTAATGGAATCAGGAATGGGGTCTCCGTAGAACAATTTCTTACCCGCTTTCGTTAACGTGTGTTTGGTTATGAGCTGACTCGGATGAATGATTTTCTTTGTTGCTGCGGTTTTTGGTGCGGGTTCTGAATCTTTGGGTTTTATTGGTGGCAAAGCTGAAGGGACAGAAGGTTGCTGAAGAGCACGAACGAGCTGGGCTATCGTACCTTTCAGTTTTACATCTTTTAAATCCCCAGCGATTGTGAGGGATGCTGAAGGAAAGTGATATGTTTTGTCGGAGTCTGGGGCATGGTCTTGCGTTTCAATACTTTGACACAAGGATGTTGTAACTAGGAGGAAAGCTAACGTTCCTAAAGCGTTCCACCTCATCTTGGTTCTGTGTATTTCCGCAAGAATAATTTAGGTAATTATTATTTTACTAAATTAAATTGTATTATTAGTAGTAGTATTAAATAGTAGTATTAGTTTAAATTTGGAGATCAATGACATACCATTCACCAAAACTCAGCGGTTCAGAAATCCTATCGTATTCCAAATTCACAAGGTTTAATCAACAAAACCTAAGAATTTATCCGAAAGGAAATTCACTTCTCACCCTTAACTTAAATAGAACTCGATAAAAAGTTTCCACTCATATAATTTCCCCAATCAATGAAGATGATCCAGAAAGCCCTGAATTAAATTCCTTATCTCAACACCATAAAAACAGATCAATAATCGCCAATAAAAACTTCACTTTCCTCGTTTCCTCCAACTTGTGCTAAATTTCACACACAGCTCTAGCTGCTTCCTGCAGTCCTTGGGCAAAGGGACTTGAGAACAAACTGAGACTTGTAGGTTCGTAGAGAGTGATAACCACCATCAAAAAATTTGTTTCAAGGAAGGTTATATGCCACCGTCAACTCTTTTCCCATAACTTGAGCCACCCAACAGTGTCATACAACAGCATATGATTGTGACGATAGTAGCACAAGCACATGAGTTTGAGCACACAGTAAAAACGATGCGACGGTAATATCGCAATTTGCCGATTGTTACTATGATCAGTAGCCAGCCGCCACACGATGTATACATTTAAAAAAAGTTACGCATGGATATTGTACATCTCTTGTAGTGGTTTATCTTAAGGATCCTCATATTAGCATTTGTACATATTAGAATGCAAGGGACAGCCGGTTGCAATTTAGGTGAAATAGGATTATCGCTTTCCTTAATATGTGTAGCCTTTGTTCAATATCATCAACACGCTACTCTCTACGCTATCTGCATATCCTCGTCTTTGTTCATCTGTACTGGATTGAAAGCCAAAGTCAAGGTTGCAATAGAGTGCAATGCAAAAGTAAGCCAAAGTCAATAAGATGGATGAAGATATTGAATGCCGAAAACACATATATGGTGTCGCTCATATATAATTTGAAAACTTGAAAATCTATTATGCACAGCTAACTCGTATATGCATATATGTAGCTATATAAAGTCGATATATCTACATTTCAAACAAGTGTCTGTGTGTGTGCATGCGCACGCATAGTAAAATGAAACTATCATGCTATCATCAATAACAACATACGATGATGAGAGAAATGAGGAGACCGGATGGAGAAAAAGAAGGTGTAAGGCAAAACAGGCTGTTTTCTGTGTCAGCGGAGCAAGCAACGCGCAGTAGTTGTAGTTAACAAAACGGCAACAGAAAAGTGCAATTTGAGTCAGTTGTGTAGTACTAGTTTAACATTAAGGTATTCAATTCACTATTAAACCAATAGACAAGCTTTTCAATTCAAAGGGTTACATCTTTACCATTAGATCTTTCATTGTAGCCCTTACCCAAGCCACAAAATGCAGTGATCTTTGATGGGTCGGTCGCTTTACTCTCTATTCTTATGGTGGATTGAATTGGCATCGCTCATGTAATTGATGAGAAGATTCACTCAGGTTAATTGTAAGTGACAGTAGAATTGTAGAATGCAAGCTTTAGGGGAGAAAATCCAAAAGATTTTTTCCCAAGCCGCATTTAATTGTATAAAAACACTTAAGAATTCGCCGAAGGAACACTTGGATGAAATACTTGCAAATTATTGCTTAAAACTGAAGGAGCAAAGTGTTTTCGATCTTCAGCCAAAAAGATAAGACAACTGGCAACGAGAGAATGTTAGAAATATAGATATTTTTCAGGTAATTTGGGCCAATCAACAAATTACAGGAAAATGTTCATCAAGCATACTTAGCGATTTCAAATATGTCTGTTTAGGAAAGCAAAATATATTTAGCAAGATGTATTTTGTGATAGGGACCTTTCCTTAAAAACTCATGTTGGGGCGAAAAGAAATACTTTTCATAAGCTACATGCAACTGCTACTGTTATTACAGCGTTTAAATTAACACTGATGAGAACTAAATGAACTCTTTGACGACTTTGACAAAGTTATTTAGCATGTATTTAACATTCAGCTGTCATAATTGGCATAATTTATTTGAGCGTCCTTCTCTCTATCTGTTCATTCTGACTTTTTCCTTTTTAACCTGTAATCACGACTTGTAAGGAAAGTATGTAAGTAGCTTACGAAAATGGTTTTTGATACAAAAATCGATAAATATTGGACGAGAAATGATGCCAAAAAATCAGGATCCTTCTTCGTCATCCATTCATTTTGTAAAAGTGATTCACTAGTTTTTGAAGCTGTATCACGTACAAAAGCGTATACACCGTGAAACCTGCAGAGTTGAAATTTAGCTTTGTTGTGCGTGGATGAATTGCACACATTTACTCCCTTGTAATTTTACTTTGAACTGGCTTGTTCACCCCTATTTACACTTATCAGTTTTTCCCTCTCTTTGTAAACTTAAAACAATCCCTTCATTTCGTTTACAAATCCTAACAACTCGTCCAACCAGGATCATCTTTATATGCACACGTACGCAATTTTTACCTAACTGGTATTCAGTTAGTGTTATATTATGATCGTATCATTTGAGTCAGCACCATTTTTGTGTAATCGTTATGCATTCATGCATGCATCATATATATCATCATATCATCATCATTCATTCAGAGTGCCGCTCCAAGTATGCATTGCATACGTGTTTTTACGACAACCAAAAATGCAGACAAAATGTAAATAGCGCTTTTGTGCCTATTGAACTACATAACCTACCTTGCTGGTGACGAGAGACTACCTAAACACTGTTATCTGTTATGATGATGATTATGATTACCATTGACAGAAAAGGGTATGCCAGATAACCTGTGGAGTACCTCTTCGACTTAATACCTACCAAATCTGTATTGCTAATTCCTTTTGATTCCCTGCTTAAAATCTTCCTGCAGTTTTGATTAGTGTACAATTTCCCCAATTTATATAATATGAGTTCTGTGTGTCTATTACGTGAGGATAATATATATGGGTACATACAAAGACTATCTGGGTCTCGAGCCGATGAGTAATGACATTTACAATAGTAGATGCTATAAAATATCCGTTCATGAAAGGATTTTCGGAATGTTAGTACTTATATACCTATAAGATCTAAACACTGTTACATATTTATATAATATGATTTTAAAAACAATTAGAAGCACTTTTTTGTGATTGATTTACAAATATGCGCCTGATCTTGCCTTCCGTGACTTACATTTGTTGACCTGTTGACTTGAATTCACGAAGACGCACCCATATGTGCAATTATGTATACACTACACACTGTGACCAGTTTCATTTTTTCATTTATCCTCGTTCACAGAAAGCTTGAGAGGTATGGGGAATGTGAAGGAGGGCGAATCTCGGGTGTTTTATAAACTTTATATTTGCAAATAATTAGCCCCAGTAGACCAACTGGATTACAACTTTTCAGCCATTCTCTTTCAAGATATTTTATTAATTCCGGATATCCTTGTATGTATCAACTTTTTTGTGGTGACTTAAGTTTTCGCCATTCAAAAATCCTGCTGAATAATTTTGAAAATGATGTCACGGTCAGATTTTGTTTGTAGTTTAATTTTTTTTCATGAATGAAACTCGAGCTAAAACGTAAAGATTTGATACATGGTAATAATTATTATCGTGAGAATAATTGATTATGAATAATTGGAAGAAATTACAACACGCGAGCAAGTAGAATTATAGTTACAATGCTTTTCTTTTAAAACTATATTTATGTATTTCAGGAAAACCTTTATTTTATATTTTGTTTATGCGTACAAAACGCATATGCAATGCAGATGGGCACGTATTAAATACTAAAACCACAAAGGAAAGTAATCCCATATGTATCATGTACATTAATAAAACCAAAATTGTTTTTATAGAAATCTCAACCCCAACTGTAATAGATCTTAAGCTTTGCTTTGCAATTTGCCACATAAACAATTTAAACAAAGTATCGGATGTAAGTAACAACATTGCGGAAAAACCAATAAAAACTTAACACCCAATATTCAGTTTAAAAATTTTACTAGGTCTACCTACGCTCTTCTCGAGGTGAAGGTGATCATAAACTTCAAAAAACCAGTTTGGTCCACTGCTCATTAGCACTAGTTGCTAAAATCTGTGTCAAATAGTGTGTAAACGTGCATGAAAACAAAACTTGAAATTTTTGCAGCTCCTATTACTCAACAAAAATTAAGGATTGATTCTGCTTCATATCAGTGAAATTGGTTGCAAGCATTTTAACTCGTATACGATACGAGAACGATCTTCAAGATGATATGAGATGAGAAGGGAGCCTAAGGCTATATACGCGAAAATACTAGATGTTTACAGGAGCGAGTATAGGGAGCTGAGCCTACTAGGAGAACAAGTGGATTCCTGCGGTTTTACTAGATTTTTCAGTGAAACCGAAATAGCTAGTTTTTATACTAGTAAAACAAATTCACTCTTTACAACCACTCACAACAAATAATACGTGCACTCATGTCAGTGTATCCCTGTGTATGTAGATGTTAGATGTATTTAATTAACTTCTTTATGGATTTGATTGCAGTTTTGTTTGAGGGAAAGCGTGAATGAAAGTTTCCACGTACTTTGTACATGTGCTTAGATACATTTATGCATATGCATGTGCACCGTTTATGCAAATGTAACACATTTCGTGAGTTTTCAGAGTTTGATGACAATATGCAAGTCATTTTAAAGTAATACACCGATATATATTAAATCTTTTAAATTATATTTTAAACTAATTGTTTTTATAGACCATAGCTGAATTTTTTAAAAAATTGCTGTCAATTAATGTATTGAATATGGAGACAAAATCAATTAGTCTGCTTAAACTCTAAACGATATTGCAAAAAATTATTCACTGAAAACGGAACCTACACGGAATTAAATGAGGAATATTTAACCATAGGACAAAAAGTGCTAAATTTCATTATTAATAAGAAATACTATATGCTACAATATTATAATCCTAGAGTGATTCATAACAAATTCAGCATTGCAAATTGTGTTTAATGACATTCTACATCTTCAACATTGTTGCATGATTCTTTCTTGGTAGAATTCTTTTTCACGTCGCACCAATCGTATCGTAGCTCTGTGAAGTATTCCTTTTTAAATCCCAATGAAATTGCATGTTCATGAATCAACGCGACAGCTTCCTTCGAAAGAGTTTTGTAAGGACTGCTAACACCCCATGTCATTTGATTGTCAGTGAAGCAGCAAGCATTAAAAATAAAAGTTTTGTTATCCGTAAGTGTGGTGTAACACGTTCCGAAATATTCTGTAAAATCCAAGTGCAAGAAATCTCATGAAATGAAATGGAATAATTATTATCTTACATTAGAAATGACATATTATTGTACCTGAACTATCCGCAAGCTTCCACTGGATTATATCAAACGTTGAAGTTAAGTTTCGCACTAAGTATGTAGCTGTTCGGTCGTGGAACCCATGTGCTGAAATTGAGTCATTTTTACAGTCGAATTCCAAGCATGCACTGTAATACAGCTCTGATTCACTAATATCTTTCCAGTCTCGTTGGCCCAAAACATCTCGAGCAGTCCGGTAAAGATCCAAACGACTCATGAATGGATAGTATATCTTTGTTAGCTGTCCCATCTAAAAGTAATTTTCAATTTTCAATTATTTTTTTATTAGAATTGTCTCACAAAAGTGTGTTATCAGATTACCTCTTCAGAGTCCACATGGACTGTCTTTGAAATGTTAAAACATGGTTGCTCCTTGGCACTTTCTTCGTTTAAAGTTTGACCCCCTTGGAACACCAGTAAAACTACTGTGATAATCTGAAACCCCCTTTTGAACATCTTGAGCTTAAAATATTTAATGCTTTCGGAATAAGTCTAAAAGCCGAATGAGTCTGTAAAATCTGAGCCTACAGAATTTATTTCATTCAAATACCAACGTAGGTTTTTCAATGCGATATATACGTAGATTAATTAGATACGCTTCGGGTAAATAAAAACGTCATAGTCATAATGTCCTTCATGAAACTTTTTGCACGTATCGTGCATGCATTATGATTTTTTTCTCGCCTCCAGCCACATTTATGAGTAGCAAAAAACATATTTGCTCCAGTCGAAACGAAAGTTTATATACTAATGCGAATCTTCAATTCAATATTATTAAAAACTCACGTTGTGTGCCGCCAGCCGTGGGTGTGCGTGTGTGGGATCGCTTAAAACCCAAAACTGAAAACAGATATAGTACTTCGTTGGTGCAGATGTACATGATCACAATAACCTCAGTAAATAACCTCTAGATTTGCATGTCTTCACTTGTAAAAAAATTAGGAGGAAAAAATATTTTCTCAGGCCGACGTCGGCTCACGTATCTTAAGTTTATGAGGTGTCCAAAGTTTGTTCGTACATATCCTTTGAAATGCTAGCAAAGGATAGCTTTCCCGTTCAATTTGCTGTGTAATGTTTGCTCTGGACATATAAAACGTAATGGCCATTGTTTGAATATTGTTTGTTTCTTTCTTATGTTGCATGACACTTGATTCTTCGTTTGGGTTGCTGATGCATGACGATTTTATGATAACAAATATTCCAGCGTCGTAATAACAAAAAACATTCATACTCCTATAATTCATCTTTATTAAATATGTCCAATTCCTTTTCAAAACTATTTATCTAAATATATATCCCCCTAATGCACATTTCTACAATACTATCATAACGATAACCCCATTCGTAAATCTTAAAATTTCTACATCTTCAAAGTGGTCGTTTCTTCATCAGTTTGAACGACATCGGTGACTTCTTCAGTTATATCGAAGTTACATCTGTCGTATCTGAGTTCGGTGAAGTATTCCCTTTTAAAGCCTAAAGATTCCGCATGATCTAAAGCAAGCTTAATGGTTTCTTTTGGTAAAGATGGATACAGACTTCCCAGTCCCCATGCCATGTAACCATCATTTGTACAAAATGGTGTGAAGATGAAAGTACTGTTATCAGTCAAGGTGGTATACACAGTGCCACTGAATCCTGTTTTCTCAACTGACCCAAATTTGAATTCTTCCAGTGGAGGTTTCACTGGCGTGGTGTTATAATGCCTATTGAGACCGTCAAATCCTCTTGAAATAATTGTCCCATTGGTGTAGATGTTCCATGTAATGCAAGAATCATAATAAATCGATGATTCAGAAATGTCCTTGGAGTCTTTTTGAAGTAAATCGCTGGCTATGGAGTACAGCTCATAGCGGCTCATTACTGGGTAATAAATTGTCTTAATGGTTGTAACCTTTTCAAACAATGTAATATCAAGATGTAAGTGATGTTGAAAAACTTTTTTTTTGCTAAATTACCATTTTTAAATTTTAGTTGAATTGCTTGATTACTTACCCAGTTAAGGTCAACAGGAGCAGTGTTTGAAATGTTAAAACATGACTGTTCTTTCGCATTTTCAAAATCCAAGCCCAAAATTGGACTGAACAAAAGAAATTTCGCTGTTACGAAAATAGGTAAGAGGAATCCCCTCATTTCTCCCTAAATTTTTTTAGATAATCTTTTATTTGATTGCAAAACTGGAACCAGCACTATATTTTAACTTCTGTTTCTTTATAGCTGGACTAAATAAAAGTGACTGAAGTTTGGAAAAAAGAACTTGGCCGGTTTTATATGCGTATTTTGAAAGGCGTACAAATGCGTTTATGCTTAGATACATATACTTACATATCATGTACAAATACTACAAATACACACTGTGAAGTTGGAAATTGGAACTACCCATCATTATCGAGGATCAGCATTCCTTCACTGGGGAGACTACGAGACTAGTAGGCCTTGATGTGAGACCTCTTATTAACCTTGATGATATGCATAACTCTCCAAGTTTGGAGAACAAGTCTTCTTTCGTGAATATTGAAGAGACCGTATCTAAGATTACTGAGGACCTCAATAATTGTTATTGTACCTCAGATAATTCAGATAATCGCATTTCAATAATCGTAAACTGCTATGCTAGATATTATCTAATACTCTTATACTGGAGTTGTTGTTTTGATACTGTTTATAAATTATTCGCACCCTGAATGATATGCATAAAAATTACGTACTCAACTCATGGCCATTGGTGAACACCCCAATCATTCTTTTTCGCTTGAGGGCTTCTGTCTGCATTCTTGGCATTTTCATGTTTTTTGCCAATCGCTATTCAGACAGCATCTTCCAATAATTATTTATAGAATTATTTATTTATAAACATATGCTTCCAAAAAAACAACACTAGACAAAGATGTAGTCACATTGGAAATTATACATGGTTATCGATTATGGGTTTGTTTTTACGGTTCGGCTTCCGCGCTTGATTGGGCCGTATCTGCTCATCTGTATGTGCATATACTTCCTTAAATTAGTTCATACACTATAATATTTTTGGCACACTTTCACACTTTAGTAATGGTTTAATCATACAAGTAATTTCAAATGATACAAAGTTTCCCTAAATGAATTGACACTGTATATTAATGTTACTCGACCCATCTTCGTACAAGTCAATGAACTGTGCGACACATTTGGTTAGCAATTAGTAATATGCATGGTTGATCAAACTCCACGGGTTGGGTAGCTACCTTCGTACCTTGTGTACACTCATTTTTGGATACTTTGGACAATTATAGTGAGCATTTACAAAAAAATTTACAGCAAAATAGTCAAACTCTCCTTTTTTGATTATTCAATTTCTACTTTTGTTTCATTCCTGATCTCGGAAATTTTATGTCAGTTCAGATATTGTAAAGTTCTTTTATATTTTTTATACGAACCTAAATTCGGCAAAATGATTTAATAATTATGGTTATGCTGAAGCTAGGTTGCTCCCTCACACCTCTCAAACGCAAAGATTTCAAGACGCTTACAAATGATAAGAATACGTAGCACAACTGCACAAAACCCATACTAATGATATTTTAATGAAGGACACGGTAATAGTTGGTCTAGAATTTCCAGAATTCAGAGCTCGATAGCTTTGAACATTATATGCCTCGAACATGTTTAAACCAAAGAAGTTTAAACTTCTACTTCTACTCTGAAACAGAAACGATAATCTACAAGGAGAATATTGGTTCCATAAAGTTTAGAAGCTTGTCCAAGCAAAGAGAAATTATATCAAATATCAACAGCAAAATTTACAACTTTGCATATTAAAATTTGCCCATAGAATATCCTCAGCCTCAATTTGCCTATAATAACATCATTACCAAAACGAATTTCATTAGGTTTAAAATTTCTATAATATTAAGACAATGAAGGAAATAGGAATAAAATATCCATACAGCAAATAATTTACACTAAACATAGTTAGTTTGTTTGTTCTTGTCAAAGCTTTTATAAGCAACAGGAGTTCTGCGATTTTGACATAATCTTTTACACGCGTCACACAAGAAAGAACCGTTAGTAGATACGGATGGTTTTGGCGATATAACTGGAACTGGGAGCGACGTTGAAACTGTATTTGGTACAGTAGCGGAAGAAAACCTATTTTGTGTGGGTGCTCGATGGATCCCGTCACTACATGAGTCATATTTCATCTCAGTGAAAAATTTGGGATTGTACCCTAATGATGTTGCATGATCGTAGATCGCTTTCTTCGTTGGCTCATCTAGAGTTTTTGTTGTGGAGAAAACGTTCCATGACATTTGATTATCTGCAAAACATGCTGCAGTGAATGCGAATGTTTTGTTATCAGTCAGGGTTGTGTAAGCTCTTCCTGTCATTCCTAAAAGAACATAATATGCAATTCATTTTAACGTGGTTGGTAAGCAAACACAAATAATTGTAACTTACCTTTTGGCCATTCAGAATTAAAGTCTGAAACTCCCTGTGCAACAGTAGTTGTTCGTAGATGTCGCGTTCTCCCATTGAAACCCGTAACTGTAAATCCCGCAGAGCTAATTGTCCACTCTAGACAACTATCATAATATACAGAGTACTCGGGAATATTACTATAGTCTGTTTCTAGCAAGTCGTGAACAGAGCGGTAGAGATCCAGACGGCTGGATTAAAGGATAGTACCACTTGTCAACTGATGAAAACTGGAAACAATATGACAAGAAGTAGATGACATTTTTGTTAAAACTACATTGTCAATGACCTATTGTTATGTACTGCTTTAGTTATAATTTAGCTGCTGATACCCAGGTTGGCTCAGGATCTACAGCCGATTGTATTTTAAGACATGGAGATTCTCTAGCCGTTTCCTCATTAATTGCGAAGGAGGATTTGAATACGGCACTTAATTGCAATGCACACAAGAGGAGAATGGATAATTTATGGTGCATCATTGTTTAATTTTAAACACTTATAAAATTTAGTAATTATCTTTGGCTGAACTGTTTTTGCTCTTTAGTTCCCAACAGTCTGTTTTCACAGTAGTAAATCCATGTAGACATATGTATGCACAGATCTTAGCTTTCTCAAATTTTCATTCGGACACTGTACGATGACATATGATTATGTTCAAATAAATACTTCGGCTCACATGTGCAGTCTCACTCATAGACTGAACTGAATCTATTTACTTGGATAAATACTATTTATGTGTAGTGGATACTGGATATTCTTCATATATGATGAAAGGTGGTGGCTGTGCTCTGTGATGACCTTGAAATAGTTGTTCAAGCTTCGTCTCGTAGTTTAGCTTTATTAAGATGAAAGAAGGTAGCGGTGTCTACAAGGATTGTTGGGTAGATAAGCTTCCCCACCCATCTACAATAATATGAGGTTTATCATTGATAAAATTATGTACAAATGATAAGGTCCAAAAGAGTACTGGATGAATTGATATTATGGGAAATATGTATGTTAAAGCTAATTATCTAAATTATATACCACACATTTTTGAATTACCACACCCAGAATAAATGAGTTCGTTCAATAGGTTAAATATCCAATCATCAAGTACAATCCCTCATTTAATTGTAAGTACTGAATACATTAAGTTTCATTCATGCAACTTCTGTTCTGATGGTCCAACGCTAAAGTCTTTATTTGTGTTACTTTCTTTGAAGTATGTTACAGTTACAGTACATAACTTAGGATAAGTATGTGTCGGCGATCGCATAAACTAAAAAGTTATTTCAAGACCAAAGTCTAGCTTTTAAATTTTATAAAATTTATACTTACATTCTTAAAATCCTTTGTGGGAGTTATCCCACATATTTATTAAATCAATCTTAAAGCATATAAATCTTTAACAACTCGTTACGGAAATGTACAACTGATAGAAATTCAAGCAAGGAAACGATATAATCGTCATAAAATATAATCGTGTAAAAATACAAAAAAAGCTTATAAAGTTTATTGAAGCTATATGGAACGAACCAGCAAAATAAAATAACAATATTAATGACTTTATACAAAAAATAATAATATTTAAGCTTTGAACTGAGATTTATATTTAGTATTCAGAGCTCGAAGAAAACCGAAGTCTTTAACACTGTATATAGGTAACTATTTTACTTCATTTGCAAATCTAAATTAGGATTTTTGCACTCAAATCTTACGCATCTCTCGTCTCTTATTGCTTGGAATACTTCTTGTAGGTCATACATTTCACTGAAGACGTCAGGCACTCTGCAAAATTTAAGGAGATTCGTCATATGAGTTACAAAGCAAACTATCGTACTATTGTAAGAAAAATACTTACAGTGTAGCTACAGACCACAAGAACGCTTCAAATTTTGTTGAATTATGACCTTTGCCCCTCACAGCGAGGTCACACAAAGCTCGTTTCTGACAATGGGGACTCTCATGTTCATGCTGTGTGAAACTATTTAACAAACCCATCACAGGACCATCTGGACTCATATCAACATCTTTAGGTGGTTCCTGTTTATTTTCTATAATAGCTTTTGCAACATCAGGTGTCACCAAGTTATGTAACGAAGACATAAATTCTTGCTCAGCCTTCTTATTAGGCCCAGCATCTTCTATGTAATTTTTCATTTCTGGAGCTGTACGGACCAAATACGGTGTCTTTTGGCTTTCAGAAGAGTCTTGAACTACTTTTTTGCCCTTCAGAAAGACTGCAGGTTTTCGGGTATTAGTTTTTCGACGACGCAGAGGATTCCGCTTTTTAACAGAGTCATGCTTATTAAGCCGATCTCCAAATCCCTGTGGAGGAGCGTCAATACCATATTCACTTGATGATGGTGGACCGTGTGTATATGGTGTAGTTGGTCCTTCAGGACTTAACAGAGTTGGAGGTACTTCATCCGATTCTGGCCCGTACGGAGTTGGTTGAAATTCCCCGGAATTTTCGGGCCCACCTCCAGGAAATTGTTGCAGAAATTGGTTGTTCTCATCATGTATTGTTGACATATCAGGAATATCTGGGAAAATTGGCATACGAATAGAATCTTGCATGGTTCTTACTGCCGTCTCAGAGCTTCCTGGTCCTTTAAACACCCTAAATGGATTAAATCCCCTATTTTCAGACGATGATAGAGCCGTAATTCGTTGTTCCTCAGGGTAGATCTCGCCAGGAGTTCCTTCCATGATTCTATGTTCGGCACGAAGTACGTGGGTCGGGATGTCTTCAAGTTCCCCTGGCATCTGAGGAGGGGTCGATTCTCGTCTTATAGACGATCGGCGACGATACATAACCGCTCGTTTTTGACGATGGTTCAAATTGTTGCTGTAATTACGATGATTAAATGCAAAACAGTATTACTTAACTTCCTTTTATGCATATTTTAATTTGAAAATCTTGCGTTGGTTACTTATTGAGGTCGATTGCAACAGGAACGTGAACTCGATTTGGGAACAAAGCAGAAACTCCAGTTAGCAACAGGGCGGATGGGAGAAGAACTTTAAGAGCTTTTCCTACAGCGTCAACTTTGCCGCTAATCGTGTGACTAGGTTTACATAAATAGCAGTAAATAGTAATTAATTGTGTGCATACCACTTACAATTAGTCGGCAATCAAGTTAAAGCAAAGTTAACTGGATGTGGTAATTACCGGAAGCTTCCGTGATGCTGATTATAACCATAACCGGAAATGTGATGAGGAGACTGATGGTGCTCTTTTCCGTTGTGCTCTTCGCTCGATCCATAATGGTGCTCATCATTACCGTACTCGTGTTCCTCATGTCCATGATGTTCATGACTTGGATGTTGTTGTTGTTGGTTATGACCTGCGGGATATTCATGGCCGTGACGATGTTCCTCGTCAAATTCAAAATGATCTGGCACTCTTTTTCCCGATGACCCAATATTTTGCTTGTGGCCGTGTTTTTGACCTTCCATAAACTTACTGCTCATGTAATGCTTAGGAAAGTATATTTTCCCTTTAGGCTTCTCATTCAACTCAAACTTTCCTTCAGGAACGCCATTGTCGAAGTCTGATTCGCCTCCCTGCTCGTGAGGGTATGAGGGTGCAGTGTCGCCGTAATAAATTCTAGGGTTTTTGTCTGCCTTTGAAAATCTGTTTTCATCTCCCAAATCAGCGACTCCGATCACATCGATATTTGATGGACTATCCTGCTTCGCCTTTTCTTTCACATCCTCTTTATGTGACTTCGATTCGCTGGCACTGATATTTTGTGATCTTTTTACAAGCTCCGTGCTAATAAGAGATGATTCCAAGAATCTCAAGTTATCATTGTCATCATCATGTAGTCCATGTCGTGGTGAAATATTCGAGGACGAAATCGACGCTGGTTTATTGCCAGAAAGGCTTTTGGTGGGGTCTTCCAGAGATTTACTACTTTTAATACTTTTAATCGAGCTGATCGTAATGGCAGATGAAACTGTGCTCAGAAACAAACACGTGGAAACGTATAAAGCCCAATAGTGGTGGGCTGTCCGTATTTTTCCCATCTGAAAATTCACCATAAAGGGGATAATTGTAAATTGTAAGCCATTGATGATTGAATTGAAAAGAAAACAAAATAAAGATCAAAGGTCCAAACTAATCTTTTATCTACCTAGCAATGAATGGCTGCTACATAATTACAATATACAATGCATAATCTTATAAATAACTAGTTACCCTCTCTTACAAATACATCGTTTTGCAAAATCTTAGGGTTCTATTATTTAAAAATTAATAAATGCATGCGCTTATTTCCATAATGTTATCAGTTTACATTTGTAAACAAATATGATAAGCCTGAATGAAACTATTTAAATCCGATACCATTAAACAAAGATAAGTAAAGAGTCAATACTATACTTACAATTAGCTATAATACCCTAATTATACTTAGCTTTAGCTCCGAAGCACTGCGGATGCCAGGATATTTTCATGTGAATTTAATAATTCGTTATGAATTAACTGTTTTGCAGGTATTTGTAACTAAAGAGAATTGAGAACCATCATACTAGTTCTATTTCCGTATTTGACATTTCCGTAATTCTACAACTTTTAAAGTGAGTGTCATAACAGTAATAGCAATGTACTAACTGAGGGAAAGAGGTGCCTTACGAAACAACGACACTGTAAAGTTCTAATAAATACTATATACACATTTGCATTAGATACAAGTATGTTTTCTTTTATGAATTTACTAAGAGTTTAGTTTGCAATATACACGTTCACTGAAAAAATGACTATGCATTAAAAAATTTGCATTTTGTATGGGAAGAAATGTAATATGGAAAATTTAAAATAGGTAAATTGCTCCATTTAAATTGTTATTATACAGGTCCCACGCGCCAGCATGCTTTTGGCAACGCCTTAATTACTTGAAAGCTCATATAGTCGTGAAGCGTTTAAAAATGTGCACTGGGACTGGGTAATTACAAAAACAAAAATTGTCTAAAACTTACTAAAAACTAAAACATGAATAAACTTTCAAATTATTGTCACTGCATTACATAAGACGCCATATAGTTTTGATTTGCGACAGTTCGTACAACTGACGCAAAACGCAAGCAAAGTTTAATTTAATAATAAAACACTGAAGTGTTTTCTCTACTTATTGTCACACATAACATGGTCTCCGAAATGAGTGTAGAATTGGGATGTGATACTCTTCTGAGCAATAATAATATTTATTTTGTCATTAAATTACCTTCAACTGCCTCATCCAGAGCTGGAAGGAATGCCTAATTCTAAAATCCTATAAATAGATGATTCTTTACTCTGGTTAAGATGAAAAGGATGTGATGTGAACTTACAATTACTCGGTAGCCAATTACAAGTATGTCGTATTGAACAGATTCATAAAGGGAGAACTCCTTTCAGCAGTTCTTTCGAACAAACCTTACTAGGGCAAACCTGAAACGACAACTTTCATATCACTGATTTCACATATCTAACTTCCTTCCGATGTGAAATGAATAAATAAAGTTGACAAGTCACTCTAACCTGACAGGCTTTTTTTGCCTCAGCACTTCAATTCAAATGTACACGTTAACTGCTTCAATAATAAAAAACCACAATTTAATAACTCGAAACAAGTTTCTCCATTAGATCCTTATTTTGGCCGGTGCCCTTAAGAGCATCCATCAACTGGTCTAGTCGAGTTGAGTATGAAATGCAAATTTAGAAAACAGAGAGATATCTCGACAATATTGCAATTAACACTATCCTTCTGCATTTTTTTATACATTTCTTCCAAACACGCCAAACCTAAGTCGTATGATTTTTCTCTTAAGTTTTTTTTATATTCTAAGGCATTGGCTACACTTATACAGTTGTGGGATTTTTGGTTAAATCATTTTTATACACATTTTTAAGATAGATGGTTAAGGAATTACGTTANTATTCTAAGGCATTGGCTACACTTATACAGTTGTGGGATTTTTGGTTAAATCATTTTTATACACATTTTTAAGATAGATGGTTTAGGAATTACGTTAGAATTATATGTGAGTTCATTGTGAAGTCGTTACTTGCAAAAGTGTGTAAACACGTGAGAAATATTATATAATCGTTATATAACTTACCATTTAGATTTTAGAATGATAAACCGGCAAGTACTGCTAGGAATACCAATGAGATGAGGGGTCGATGCAACTTGATAAATATCCAATTTTTTTATGCTTCACTTTTCAATCACTGAAACTAGCATATCAAACTTGCACTTCTTAGAGGTGTAGAGAAAATTAACAAAGATTTAGAAGCTGCTTCAGCTAATCTTACGCCAAAGCAATAAATGAAAGTAAAAATGAAATTTTTTAAACTGTCTATAAAAAGTTCATAGTCAACATCAACCTTTATGCGTGCGTCTTTACAGATTGCCTTAATGATTAACAATTCCTTTAAAAAACTGCAATCTACTTAAAAGCATCGCAGTTTGAAAATCACATTATTGTGCAATGGAATAAACTCATCTGAAACAATTTCACTTGAGTTCATTTTCTTTTTATAATCTTTTTTATGTAAGCGGAGCAGGAGAGGTTACTAACACAAGGAACAAAATGCTCGTATGTGTAGAGTTTAATAATACATGTGCTCATATGAACATATGTGTAGTGCATGTAGTAATGCAGTTAATCTAAAATATAATAATTATCATTCATCATATTATATTTTTCCGTACGTACTTTTCAAAACTATTGCGTATCTAAAAAAACGTTTTACACTTGCAGATTATATTATTGACGTAGGTATATATGCATAATAGTTGAACTGTCAAGGAAAATTGAACCAGGTTTTAACTTTGCTTTAGGCGCATAGTTATTTAAAAGCACAGGGTATATATGGCATGGCAAGGTTCATCAAAAAAAATTAAGCACAAACAAACAATGAAACGCATTCATATTGTTGTTTTGCGCTATAGGCCTTAAGGACCACATCCCTTGATTCTTGTTAATCCTTAAGCCGTGAAGTGAAGGAAAGGAGCATTGCGCATTGTTTTGTTATTTGTGTGTGTACTAATGTGCATGTGCACTACTGCCTGGCAAAAAACTAGTGACAGAACAATTTAAAACGCTGCAACTGTGTGGAAAGAAATCTTCATTTTAGGTAGCTGTTATTTTTCATGGTAAGTGTGCAACTAACAGCGAGAGTACACACACACACAAGTTGCACTAATCACGCCAAATATAGTGTACGGAATCACTGTTACTATCAAAATAGTTCACTTTGAATTTTTGAACATATAATTAAACCCAAAAATGGTAGATATTAGATATCAAAGGATAATTACGCAAGCACACCATTTGATACTGTTCTTCAATGTAGGTATACTACGGTGTAACAACAAGCATAAATTCAGAAAGGAATTATTGTTAACATATGTTCATTAAAAGGTGAATTGTAGCAAATCCATAGAATGAGTACTAGCTAGATTTTTTTTTAAATCATTAATTGTAAACAAGGAATAAATTAGCTTAGAGATTTCCTCAAATTTACTTCTCGTGGGATTAAGTGCATGTAAAATCAAGTTTCATTTCTTAAAACAGTGCATCACTAAATTCAATGAAGGAGAAGTAAATCATCGAACCTTTACAATCAGATCTGGATGCGATTTGGTAATGAAAATCTTACATAATGATCATTAATTTAAAACATCAGTCTTGTTCACAATCTGAACTCACTTTCTGAATTCTGATGTAGAATCGACGATAATTTCAAGCACGGGATTTGCTGCATATATTTTTGGGTTTGTTTAGAGTGAGATGATAGCATGATAACAATATGTAAAAGTTAATCATGAACTATTGTAGGGAAAACTCGTGGTGGATACTTATCAACGCTATAGCGTTTGGAAAAATATTTTACATATCAAATGTAAGTGCAACTCGTCCCCTTTAGGTAAGATATAGGTAATTTCAATGTAATCAATCAAACTCTACCTTGCAAAGAAATAATTAGTCTCGGTTATTGGCATTTTTATTGTGAGCCATGATGCTATTGCGAAGGTGAAAAAGTTTGATTAATTAATATATGATTTATCAAAAATTCAAAATGCATAGTAGCAACATTCTTGAGCATCGGATTACGTCAATGTTGCATTGTATATTCAAACGATAGCTTCGAATGTCTAGCACCTTAAGGCACAATCCTTTTTGAAGAATGCAAAAAAATATACATGATGGTACTAATTAAAATGAAGAACGGTATTAACGACAGTCGAATGTTTTGTTTCGTCCCAGTAAAAGACTGGGAAATGATGAGCAGGACAATTATATTCGCGTCCAATATTTTATTAAGGTTCTTTTTGGGTTGCGCAATGACTTGTCATGTCAAATATAAATTGCCCGTTATTGAATATAAAGCAATGAGTACATAAATGTGAATGAAACATTTTCTTTCATTCATTTTTAGACTGTTATATTTGCCATAAAATACATCTACTCTACATATCATTGAACTGGTGTTGCGGTTTGCGTTTATTTCTTGCATTACGGACTTTCTAAATAGATGTAAAAAAAAAGATCAATTTCTCTATCACAACTTCTAATTATGCCTAAAAAAGGTTTATGTAATTAGCTAAATGCGCAGAAATGAAACAATGGTACATTGTTTTAAGTTTATGTATTTACTGTAATATGTTATAGAATATGAACTTAATTTTCATGGAATTTAAGTGCTTGCCGTTGTTACAATACGTACAATCATATGTTATTTTCCAGTCAAAGACTTCAAAGTATGAAAGAGAGAAGAAAAAAATTACATAGGTACTTATATACATTCATTTTAAACCACACCAACTTTTAGTTAGATACACATAAATTACCCAAAAAAATATCATGAAATCATCAGCTACCGTAACTTTTACTCTCCTCTTGCAAACCTTAAAAATCATTTCCGTTTTGTGATACACTTGATGCGTCAGTCCCTTTTTACTCTAAATCACAATGCGCTTTCAGAATTTAACTTCAACCGATGCAACAATTACGACAAAAAGTTACGCTAAGAAAAAAGTGAAAATATGTTAGAAAACTAATTATTTTTGCTTTTAAGGCGGTTCTTTTGCATTACAACAAAACACAACATAGCAATAGGCGTGGTGTGACATGATCGCTTTTGAAACGGAGCATCTTTCTACAGCATCATCCAAGATGTCATACAAATTGTTTCAAATATTAGAGCCATACGTAAAACATTGTCGATTATAGTTTGTTACTGGGTATGAAATATGAATCATTTTTTAATAAGATTTTTTTAGAGAGCTTGCTTACTAGTGCACTAGTCCATCCTTCCTTTTACCAGCTTTCTAAATCCCGAATTGGCTTCTATTTCTATGATCTCCTTTACCGAACCTCACATGACACGTAAGAATCTCGCGTGACACACGATTTTACTCGAGCAAACATACATTTTTCTACCATATATTATTTCATAGCTGATACTGTACACTTTTAAACGTAAAATTAGATTGCTTGTATGTTCAAAGTTGTATTAATATGATTGTCGTGAAGATAAACAGGAAAAGACACAGCATGAAATGTACTTTTTAGGTTACTACTCTATAATAATTCTGAAGGAGAGTACTTAATACTTTGCACAAAATGTATATGCTTTAAAAAATTCCTACCTGCTAGTGACTGTATTTTGCATAATAAACATTTAATTTGAACACATTCAAGCTGACCAAGTTTATTAAAATTAATATCACACTTGAGTGAATCACCACTTATCTTCACATCAATGGTTTAGTTGAGTACGAAACTGATTGCAATTTGTCTAGAGAAGAGCATGTGAAAAAACCCAGACTCAGGTGTTAAAAGACCCGTGCTCCAATTTACAATGGAGTGCAACCATGCGGTGTGTGCATTTGTTGTACAATCATCGACCCCAAATGTCTTCTTCTGACCATGCATGAATATTATCTGCCACTGCGGGGTACTCAAGTCAACAATACGAAAACGAACTTCCTCTGCAGTGATTACATTTTGTTGGAACACTTTTTTCGTGAATGGAAACACCTTCATTCTAATTTTATGTAGTCTTGAACCAATTTAAATCTTCTTTTCAGTTTATTTCATCTTTAGAAGATATTCACAAAATCATATAGTAGTATTGTAAATATTAATAACTCAATCCTTAAATCATGTCTTGTCTTTCCTCTATGGTGTCATGAATTAACTTTCTTCCTCAGAATTTTTTATCGCTCAGGTTTGCAAAAATCTCAATACACGTATGCGTGCAGGTAAGATTGAAATACAAAGTGTAGATCCACGTATGGCAATAAATGTATTCCATTTTATGATTACTTTTCTCATTCTAATTCTTCGACGGCCTTTTATTCACGATCTAAATATTTCATTTCACATGCAAAATATCAAGGACACCGGCAAAGGAGCCACGAGTGAATAAGTAAAATCAGCATGTATGCACTTAAAAACTTAAGAAGCCGGAGTAAATGCATCGAAAAACGTGTATAAATGGCATTAACAAATTCATGTCATTTTTAAGAAAAAAGACAACTTGAACTCTCAAAGCAGCTCGGCGGCTCAAATCTGCAACGAAAAATAGTATTTTCTGCTTGTCCTCATAAGAGGATCTTTTACATTTTTTCGTGGCTTGGTTCACATCATAACTTTTGGAGTCTTGAAGCATGCCACTTCACTAATTTATGCAGAGGGGTAAGTAGTTGGAGTCGGAAGTGTATGAGTCTTGACAATTAAAATCCTTAAAAAATGGCACACGGCGTGTTTAAAAAGGAAAAAAAGTCAGTAATTACCAACATGAGTCTGTTCTGTTCTGCATTATAAATTTCCTTAAAATAACGACTACATGATTTAGAGTAAAGTTTAACTTTTTTATATGCAACTTAAGTTAAAACTACTTACTAGAGTTTGGTGTTGCATGATGGTGATGTGAGCTGTCACGAATATGCTAAATTTGATTCCGAAATTATCCATTATTAGTATTATTACTTTTTATTTCCTACCAAATATTGATAACAAAATAATAAACAATTTTGAATACGCATGTTTATATGATGATATGACTATGTCATTATTGAATAAATAGATACATAATGCGTGTTATCAAGTACTACTAAGCAAATCATGAGCCTATGCTAGTTTAGGAATTAAATACATTTCCAATGTTTATTTTTTATTAAGTTACTCAATGAAAGAAATCTATGGAACAAAACAAAACAAAGTCTTCAAAACACAAATGCGAATTTCGAATCTATTTATAAATGCTTTGTTTGCAAAAGGTTTCATGTAATCTTTCGGGAGAGGATCGAAAATGATTAATGAAAACTGACTAAATGCAGTCATAAGACATTATATTCTTTGGAGGAAAGTAACAATTAATTTTTAAGATGATATGTCGAGCTAGAATTGCAAATATTTTGTGAAAACAAATAATGACAAACAACAGAATCAAGAGAAAATCAAAAGTTTTTCTTCGACACGCTATATTCTTTCTGCCTTTGTCTCAAAATATTGGAAAGTGATCAGTGATGCTTGGAAATTTTATCCTTCGTGCTTGCCCTACCCTTCCTAGGAAATTTTCTTTTATTTTGCTATCATGACTTTGTCATTTTGATAATAACAATGACAATCATTTCAGGCAAGCGACTACAATACCCACCAACATAGTAGTATGTTTTCAAATCTCAAACCCTGGCCGTACTAGAAGACTCTCAACTGTTGTCATTTTTATTCTGGTTGGTGACATTTGAAGAAAGTCAAGCCAAAAGGGGATTAGAGGTTCGTTGAGCTTTAAGATCACACCACAGTGCACATGCCGATAATGTCTCAGCGGCTGCTTTGTATAATTCAATGACATATTTTATTGTGGTTTGCCTTTCTTTCCAAGAAATTTTCTATTTTTTTCTATGCTAATTTCGAAGCATCCTTCTTGACACGCGGTATCTGTCTTGACATGCCTACGTTTGAACAGTCATTGCACATCAGTTTTACTGCATTATTATCAAGAGTTGCAACGACATTATATTGATTTTTTGATAATATACATTCTATACGAGAAGGAGGATTCTTGATCCTGAATTACAAATAGAATGGTTGAATAATTTTTGTACGACTGTGTTCTTTTCACAGTCATTTGTCTTGTAAACTGGTATTATACTGCGGTGCGGGAAGTGCGGGTGTACTTTAACTCACGGTTAGTAATTACAAGAAGAGCATGTTTTTTGTATTGCAACAGCTGCGCAAACGTCGACATAGGTAACTGCAATGCTTGATAAAACCTAATACGCACCTTAGAAGACAACACAAGAGCGAGAGTCAAGGTCTGATGCATTTGATTCGTTTTGAAAATGTCTTACTTAACAGGAAACTCTTTTCTGGTGTATTGCTCTCGCTCGAAAAGATCGGGATTATAACAGCTCATTGTCAATGTCGAAAACATTATTCAGTGCACACACTGCACCACTCCAAAAGGAAAAGAACTAAAAAAAATCATGAGTCTTAACTCGTACGCAAGCAATCTTCAAACAGTCAAACAGCCTTTGTTCCCTTTTACCAAAGCAAAATGAAGATTTCTATTGACAAACTTCAAACAATGTGCTTTTCCTGTGGTTTTAGGTTTATGCTTACTCAAATAGTGTGTATATTTTTATGACAGGTTATATTATTCATTGAAGGAGGGAATAAAAGATTTGAGCACATTTGAATAACAAGAACACTCTGCTGGCCTATTTTTTCTTGTTAGAAGAAACCCTTTAAATTGAATGTTGCAGTAAAGTCCACAAAAAACGAGGTGTAATCTGTAAAAAAATATCCTTAAAAATGTTAATGAGATAGTTTTTCAAGGTTTTTATAGGCTAGGCGCTATATACGATGTATCTCTTTCGGTAGTTTTATAACTGCGGTTATTTTGCATGGGATATTATCGTGAATAAATTTGGAAAGCCGTCTTAAACTATCCCACCACCACATCAAAAGATTTCACAATTGGATTGATAAGGAGATCAAAGGAATGCGTTGATGGTAACCCTATTACGCAGTCAGAGAGATATGAAACATGAGCTGTGAAATTAAATCAATAATTTGTTTGAGTTTTGGTCGTAAAATTTATCATGCGTTTTCTTTGGGCTATTTTTAAAAAGGTATGGAAAATCCGTGACACGAGTTTGTTTTGAATTAGGATAAAACACCGTTTAAATAGTGTTTAACTTTGATTTAAGGTTTTCGTCCCCCTCTTCACTAATAAATATAATTAGCTTATCCATTCCATCTCTCTGAAAATTTAACTTTACTTCGAGTGTAATTTCATTTACTTACACCCCTAAAGCCAAGCGTTCCACTAGTATGACAACACCATCCGATTTTTTGCTCCTGCAACGTGTGGCTTCGTGCAGTCATTCATCGGGCTGCTAAAAAAACAAACTTTTCGGCTTTAGATACACGAACATGACGTAGCAGTCTTTGAAATGCATTTTTACCCCCAAAAACTAATATGTCATCATCAACGTATAATCGTGTTTCAAGATGAGCACGCAAAAAGTGTTTTTTTTACCTCACAGCGTTGTGAAAATCACACATTTTTACATGAAAACCTAGAAATCTTGCTAAAACTCCTCGTTAAACTTGAGTCGCATTATTTTCATACATCAGTACATACTTAGGTGGCTTGATTTAAAAAGTTGTGTGAGTTTTTAAGAAAATGGAAACCGTTATTGGAGAACCAACAATCCCATTTTTTATTGAAACGGTATGCATGACAAGTGTGATTTATCATAACTTTTGCCACTTTTAGAATTACTAGAATGCTCAACCGCTTTTCATTCTATGTAAATGAGAATGTGCAGCATCGCAACTTACAAATTTTAGATAACGCGTGAAAAGGTAACGTGATATAGGGATATCACGAAAGGCTTCATAATTCACATACTTTAAAAATCCAGATAAATATCCTTTAAAAAACGGTAGCATGTATGTAATGTGGTCAAAAGAAATCCTAGTTTTTTAATTAGTTACTCTCGCAATTTGGAGCTGTAATTATAAGTATAAATCGGCATTTAATTGTGCAAAGATAATGAAAACTAAGACTTGTCAGTATTTACAATTAGCTTGGTTTAAATGTTTGATTGAGCATAAATGAGTGGAAATGGTTTATTTTCTCAAATGTAGCCCAGCACAAACGGGATATTTGTTATTTTATGAAGCTGTGCATTATGACTGGGTTACTTCGAACTGTGTTATCAGCACCATTCGACTCCCACAAAAGAGTAACTTGTTTACTGGAATAACGGTTAGGTTTTAAAAAGCATTATCAGATGAAATTGATGAGGACAATGACTCGTCGCAAATCCGCACTAAAAGTGGTAAGGATAAAAGTTACCTTTAAAACTGCTTCCATTTTTACGACAGGAAATGCTACGATGATATATATTCCGTTCTAAACGCTTAAAATACGGGATGTCATTAATCATTACAATATTGCTGTTAAACGTAACAACTTACGTTAAAAAATGGTTTACGACAAATGCTAAGCTATCTTTCCAATAATTGGCTAATTACATTTGCATTATTGGATGATGCATTCGAATTTTAAGATTATAATTCGACACGAAAAACTGCAACGAGACATGAATTAATGAGTTTGAGATGCATACAATAGGACGAATGGCAAATAAGCAGAGAGATTGAGAGATGCAATCTCAATGCTATCACGCGATCTTATCACCACCAGAAAAACAAGACCGTCAAAGTCAAAATATTTTTGGTCGGGCTGTGCCTGACCTTTTACACTTTACACACGTGTATATTCAGACTTGCATGAGTGCATTCACTTGCACTTGATTATAACGTAGAGATAGATGCAATTGTTGCGTGTTTTTGTTTACTCGAAGTGGAGATCCTAGGAAGGAAAATCATTTCTTCCTCATTTATACACACGTCCCTACAATGTTACTGATCTGATGGCAGATAAATTTTGAAGAAGATTTTTTTTCACAGCAACATCCCTGTTCAAGTAACCTACTGACTTTTCATTCTGCTTCCCATCTTATCCCAATCTCTCTCAAGGATGTTGTGAAAATGACGGGAGGAGCATTGACCAGAAAGGAGTGTTATTTTACTTCATCACAGGTTCTTTTTATACTGTGTGCTGCATATAGGTATATATAATATATAGGGTCTACTATTTAAGAAATAAGCCAAAAAGAAATATATATGTATGGAACCTTAACATCATGTGCACTTCAAAAAGCATTCATTTCATACAACAACTCCACTTACAAAAGTTCCAACACTTTAATATACATATCTCATGCTGCGAATGTGGGTTTCACTGCTTGAGCTTTTTATTATGTGCGTAGGTACAATTGCCTTGAAGAGGATCATGGCCGTCGTCATCATCTTCTCGCTGACAAAAGTATTTTCTAGTGGCACTGGCATTTCTCCTAATCTAGCTCGTTTTTTTCAGTTGAGCAGAACAGATTGAGGTTTTTAAAGAAGTAGCGAAATGCAAGTAATTTGAATGCAGAGGGCTTGAGATGAAGTTGATGGTCGTCTCTAGATTTCGAGTATGTGTTTAATATCATTTAATTACAAAGATTTGAGAATCGCCACGAAGTAAAAGGTACACGCTGCAAGTAATCATTGTATATATCTATTATCTTTTAGCTATATAGATTCCTATTTGCTTGTAGACAGTAGATTCACATACCTAAATGCATATATATAGGTATACTTTAAATGATGCACCTCTTTATTTTGTTTATCTCTCGTCTTACTTCCATTTGCAGAATAATTGGCCACTCTCACGCGAAACTTCAAAAATAATGCATTTCTCTCTTCGCCCATTTAAAGTGTTATTATGAACTGTGTGCATCTTTTTAATTTCTTTTTCAAAGGACATGACTGACAGCTCTTCGGAAGAAAGTGATATAGAGAAGGACACTGAAAGCTGAGTGGTACTACATAAACTCAATGAACTCTTATTATCTTCCTTGCCTTTTCGTCTCCTTCATGGCTTCACCTTCACCTTTCTATCTGGGCCAAAGGGATTTCTTTTCTATTATGCTCACTCTCTGCCACATTAAAAGGACAGTAGTCAATCTGTAGCGAAATTTTTGTTTGTTTAATTTTTATAATTCGTTCATCTTTATACTCGCGTGTTAAAGAGTGCCAAGTAATCCTATCAAATCCTAGATTTATGAGTAATAAATTACATTTCCCTCTATAATATGTAGTTTTCATAACAGCGACAAAGGTAATGACAATGACTCTTTAGTCATACTTATGTTAAATGGATAATGGCATCATTTTTGACATTTGAACAACTTGTAGTTATTAGTTGTCCACTTTCATAGCATTGTGACGCAAAAAAGCAAAGAAAACTTTCCATTTTATTTTACTTGAAAGTTTCTTTCCTGCGTGAATCCGGTTAGGATCACTTTTGAACTTAGTCGTGAGTTATGCATTAAATAGTTGGTATATTTAACTTTGTGTGTCGTTCAGGAGCACAAGAAGAGTTTGCAAAAAACAAGCAAAATTTAGTTACCGTATCAGTACTGCGATCAGAGGTCCTGACCTGAATTAAGGCACTGATAATCATCCAAAGCGAGCTTTGGTTGATGATGATATAAAATATAGAAAACGACAGGAAAACCCAAAAGAAAATGAGACAACTTACTTGCTCATCTGTGAACTATATAGGTACATATTTTGGGAGAAAACACGATAAAATCAAGATCCACCCTTGAGGGTATCAAATTGAGGATGGGATAGTACTATATCATGGTAAAACACGACTGACGGTAGTATGCAAATCAACTGAGCACGAAAATACGCCGTGGCTACGTTCTTCAAAAGTTTAACCATACAAATTACGCTGACGTACCTTGGTTTTTTGCTTTCAAAATTCAGATCCGTTTTGGCATCACAAATTTGTAAATTTTTGTGCAAACCAACTCGGTACAAAATTTTTACTAAGGAATCAGTTCTCTCCGAGATGGTTGATGTTTACATGCTTTGTTATTCTGATTTGATTATGTACACAAGGAAGGATCCGATCGGATAGAATAGGGCATTGTTGTAAAAACGTAATACATTAAAAGATGAGCTCTATTCAATTTAACTCTGTTTAGCAATCGCAATCTACTCGCTAAACATGTAAGTACAAGAGTACGTGAAGTTTATGTAGTTGACTGAGCAGTTAGAGTAGCAACAAAGGAAATCAAAAAACACCTTTCTTCCTTTCTCATTCTTAGTAAATTTCTACAACCTGACGATGAGCGTCTTCTTTACTGTTTCATAGTATGGCATCGTCATGATAAAGAGCAATATCATACAATCATGGTGATGTTGCTTCTTCACTTTACACGATACGACCAGCGAGCGAGAAGTGAGTCCCAAAAAGCATGACATGATTATCATGATACATTCCCAGGAGAAATGTATATAGGAGTGGTACTTATAGTTAGCACATGAACATCTTTCCTTTTTTCGTGCACGATATGATGGTTTTTACGATTGCCCATTATACCTCTATGCGTATATATGTACCAAACGCATCTCTCTCAAAAGTCAACGTGAAAATTCAGTCAGTATTTAGCTAATCGTCAAGAGTTAAAGAGAGATATATTTTAGTGGTGATCATGTACTTAGTGAGTAACAAGTGGGAGAGGAAGTAAGAGCATTTTTTTTCATTGACCTTCCTTCACATTATTTGTCAGCATTTTGTCGGTTTTCCTTTTCCTCTACTGGCATTGACAACTTTGGAATCCTATGAATTTTAGAAGAGAAAGGAGCATGCCAAAAAGTATCCACTTGATCGACCATTCACTCAGTGTATTGTTGACGGGGTTTTAAAAAACTAAGCTACTTTGTTGGTCATCCCAATTTCGTTAGTCATTTCATACATCATTAAATATACAAATATTTAGAATTGCTACATGTTACTTCAAATGTACAAAAGGATACACATCTTCCACGCAAAAGAAAAGCAGAGACTTTCTTAAATAGTGCTAAAGTCATTAGGGTAACATCAAGACTGTGAGAATAAGAGGACTGTCAGTGCATTAGATGATTGACAGGGAATCCATCATCATCATTTAAGACGTTCTCGTTCGTTTAAAAAGAATTGGATTTTTTAAAATTCAAAAGTTTAACGGCGATTGTTTTTCCGTTTTGTTCGTAAAACTCTAACTCTGGGTTTTTTCTGAAAGAGCTTCGCTCAACAAAGGGGATTCTCGTCAACTGAACCGGAACGTGCTTTTTAGTGCAGTATTGCGAGCTCCCAATTGGAAATTCCATCTTATGAGCGTGAAAACCAATACGAGTTATCGAATCTATCTGATTCTTCTAACAAAGTGTTTTTAAACGGTGCAGTATTTAGTCGACGCAGAACTAGTATCTGTGTTGGTTGTGTTCTTCAGATTTGCAACAACCTTTGGTCATTATTTAATATCGTGAAAAAGGTACTGTTCGTTAACTGTAATTTAAAAAAAAGGTACTTGAACGTGTTGAATTAATAAAGTTTATATTAAAATACATCGAATCATTTATAATAAAATAATATGCAACTGTTGTTAGAATTGTTTTGAAAATGCTGGGACAAATTACTGAGAACTAAATTATCTGCTTGGGATATTTTTCTTTCGCCATGATATTGTGGAACTGAGGTATGTGCTTTTGGAAATGTTTTAAACCAATTTTTTCCATTTCTCAAATTTTTGTTTCGCTTGTAGCTTCATTAGATCTTTATCAGCTTTCGTGCGTTTTAAAACTTTTCTGCTTTATGTCTTAATTTAAAAATAAATCATTTGACAAATCTTCGAAAATAATGCACAAAACCTTTTGCAATTAATCCGCACATTTATTTTCAAGTAGGCCAGGAAATAAAATTTAATGTAAGTAAAAGTAGATCTGACGAGGGGCTGAAATTCTTTAAATGAATCAGTACCTAAAAAAATGTACCCCTGCAAACCTTGGAGGAAGCTCCACTTGCAATTAGTGCTTAAAATGCAATGTTATCTAGAGTGTGGTTCCACACCTCAATATTCCGATTTTTGAACCCTTTAAATCACGGCAACAGATGTATTTGGCTACGTAGATTTTCCACTCCGACTATTGACATATAAGATTTGAATGCTTCTGGATTGTGCTCCTGATGTCGTCAGTCGTCTCTCTGGCTTTATTGCGCATAAAGCTTTATTTATTTGAATGACAATTTCAACCTTGATATCTATTCTTCGAGTAATTGCATTTCATTTCATGTCACCACATTGAACTTGGTGTTTCAGAATTATTTGTATGGATGCTCGTTGACTTCTGGCTAGTATTGAAATTGGACTTAGATGTCACCCAGCATTTGACAACGACAATCTTCACTCGTGAACAAAGTTTGAGTTGAACAATGCTGCAAAGGATTACGTTAAAAAATCGAGTCTAGAAGGAACCAGATGCATTTGAGCAGAACACGAACACAAGACAAAAAGTAAGAAAGGTAGACGTGTAAAAAATCCAATGTACAATGATTTCTTTTCCGACGAATCATTCTAAAATAACCTTTTTGTTATTATTCAGAATCCGCAAGCAGTGAGTGATATTAGCACTTTTAAGCTGCCACATCATGATTTCAACGGAGTTAGCAAGCCGTATCTTGTTAACTGTTATCGTCGTGGGAGCCTTCTCAATCAATTATTGCTGCGCTGCAATTCATGAAAAAAGTCAACCCTCCAAACCTAAGAAAAGCATTGGTGAAGTGGAGCAGCCAAGCTCGTCAATAGTTTCACCTGTAACCCTAGCTTCTTCCGCTTCTGTGTCCGCTGATCTTATTACAGCTAAAACCTTCAAGTCTTCCGAAGCTGAAGTTGCTGGTAGTAGATTATTGCCTGACTCTGCGGAAGCTGGAATTCTATTGCCGTTCGAAGATGATTATCCTCAGCACAGCGAAGAACCCCGAGGGTTCCCTGAAAATGACTTTGGAGATAATAGTCCACCCTCAACAATCTCCTTTAATGCGAAACCAATTTCCTTACGTGTATCAAATGGGAAATCCTTAAAGTATGCAGGAAACTATAAGGACTCTGGAAAATCTTCAAGAGATGAGGAGAAAAGCACTTACTTTCTCAAAAACAATTGCTTTGGCCCTAGATGTTCACCAGCTAAAAATTGGCAGAGCTCATCGGTGGTTCCATCTAGCTCCATGGAAGACTGGAGGACAGATTATTTTAACAACAAAGACATTAAATCAAAGAAGTACAATGGAGGCAGTGTTGGACCTGGCCGGAGATTAGAATTAGATGATAACTATATGGAGAGTATGTCGTCAAATTATCATGCCCAACTTGCCGTTCCATTCGTCGTGGTAGATGATGGTCGAAACTCCATGAATTCCCAAACTTTGTCCAGACGAGTTGGTTTAGCAGATAAATTTCCAAGTAAGACGACATCTTCAAGTACAAATGCACCAGGCTGGATTAAACTGAAACCACTTTCACCTGATTCCTACGACCCATTCCATTTTTCAAGGAATTTTACAACGAGAAATACTGAAAATACTGACCGCCAGCAAAACACTTTTAACAAAAGAGATTCTTCTCAATCTGTCAGTTTTTCAAAAAGAGTAGGTGTTGAACTTAGCCCAGACAGTTTTGCAGATCGTTGGGGTTGGAGTACAAATAATAATAATAATAATAACAATAATAATAATGATAACAGAGGCGGATCACGTCTGCCTGCTTGGTTAGAAGACCAGCTAAAGTACCCGACGAGGAATTCCGATAATCAGAATTGGGTGAAGTTAGATCCAATCCCAGTAGCTGGGGTCACCATTTCAAAATGGGTACCAAAGGGTACTCCTATTTCGGATTTGCCTACAACTACTTGGCAGAATAACAGAGACAGACCAAGCGCAGGCAGCGCATGGTGGGACAGAATTGACGACACTAGAATCATAAATGGCAATCGTCCAGCGATCTTACGCCCTGGAATTGACAATTCATACAATCAGAATAACCACCAACTTGAAATGAATAGTGGTTGGGGTAGTTCAAAAGGTTCATCTCTTTCATCACTAGATCGGTATCCTACTAACTCATGGAATGAGGTAATTTACCCTGATGGACCACTTTCCGCTACCGTAAGCTGGCAGCAAAACAAAGGAATCTCAAACCACCCATCCTCATTTTCCGCCTCCGGTAGTGGTTCTGGAGGATGGTCCTCAGCAACAGAGACCAGGAAACCAATCGTAGCCACCGGCTCATGGTCAGCTCCTCAGGATAATAGGTTACCCTCGTATATCAATCGCTTCAATAATCATCATCCGTCCTCATACCCTGTGAAACATGTCACTGAGGATGATCCGCGATGGGTTCTTATTTCTAACTCCCGTCGTGTAGCGTCAAATGGTCATGACACTATCCGAAATGGGAACGATCGAAATAAAGGCTTTAATATAAATAGATTACATCCGGATATCGATAGGAACGACTTCCCCTTCTACGAACCTTCTTCAAATTCTCCACACCGAAATGGTAAGGACTTATGGCCATTCCAACATGCGAGTTCACCTGTTTCTATATCTCCCAGTCAAGACGCGGCATACCGCAGAGTTAACGCAACTTTATCTACATTAACTCCCGTACTTATTCACAGAGGTGGGACGACAGTAAGGCCACCCATTGTCAATACAATTCAACCCGGAAATCCGTCTGGTGATGACTACGGCAGTTACAATTTTGGCAGCGGTAGCAGCACAGTATCATCTTTGTTGTCAACTTATTTAGGAGATGGAAGGGCCACGAGCAGCAATGTAGAAATACCGTTACGAGCAAGTACAATCACACCCGTGAGGAATAATCTTCCGGGAAAAATTAGACAAGGGCTTAAAAATATAAATCCTGTGTATGCAGCAGTGGGGGCAGGGATGATTCCCGCTACGCTTGCTGCAGTTATGCCAATGGTGCTAGGGAGAAGGCGTAGAGATGTTAGTTCAGCCCACAAAATAAATAACTTTCCATACATTAGTATGATATACCCACACTTTGATTCTAGGTCAATATCCAATACTAACCTTTTTCGCTTCCTAATTAAACATAGAACAGTAGCACAATAGATCAAATATTTATACTAATCAACATCAAAGTCTATGTGTAATAACAAATTTATTATTTCTCTGTACAGGTAGTATAATTTTAAAAAAAAGTTCATGAAGGTATTTATCTAGAAAGAAAAATATCGTAGCGGCCTTCCGTGGTCTCTGTACATAAAACCGTATTTCGTATTTCATAATTAACCTTACTAATGTACCTGCATTTAACTTAATGAGTTGTTATATTTAAAGCTTTGAGGTATGTTTTAAAACAATTTGTAGCCAATCTTGTTCGAGCTATTAAATGTATATATTTATGTAAGCAAGTACAAGTATTAAACTCCCAATGTACAGTTTTCCTCTAAAACTCATCAATATTAAGAAGCTTTTTAGACATAAATAAAATAAACATTTACAGAGTAAATAATTTTCCATATTTAGTGGCTTAACATTTTATTTCTCTAATAGCTGTAACTCTTTGATGCGAAACGTCACCTAATTGACTTACGGTCTAAAGTCTTATGCATCGATAACTAAATTGACAATTAGCGTACTCACAGTTATTTAGAGTCAAAGCTTAACAAGGTAAGTTCAGCAAATGAATTTTCTAAAAACATAAATACATAATAACAATAATAATAATCCTGATTATAAGTCATTCAGATACCCTAAATTCATTAATATACAAATTACACTATTACACATATAATGAAATAAACATTAAAAGATGGAACAGTTACATTCAGTTAATTTACTACTATGATCAGAAAACGTAGATTAAACAATAGGAATTCATTTGAATTATTAAATCTTTATAGCTACATGGTTTGGTCATTTTTTAAAAATTAATAGGCAAATATAAGTATGCATAAACATGTCACGCACGCGTCCTCAGTTGGTAAACGAATGTAAATTTATTGATAAATTAATCCACTTGGCTGTTACGAATAACTGAAAGGCTGATAGGATTAAATTCATTAGTATGTTTATGTGCGATTTCGTCCTCCATTCCGCATGCCACGGCTAAATCCCGCTTATGAACACTAATAATTAGGTTTTCTTGAATCAAGTCCTTACGACTCTCTTGCGATAAGTTTCTACTGAATTCAAAAATGTGCCAGGTCTTGAAAGTCTGTGAAACCAGAAGATAAGATGGATGCAAAAATTACGGTGCATGATTAAGCCCTATATGTGAACGTAAGCATTTGCAAGGTATATTCAAAGATTCAACGACATTTGAGGAAAACATTTGAGGTAACCTAACAGGGAATTAATAAAGGAAAAGAACTCACTTGATCTGGAGTTTTCCCATGAACTTTAAGGAGGAGCTTGAATTTGGCAGCTATTTCTACGTTGTTATTGAGGATATATCCAACAAACACGAAGGTCTTGTCAGTTTCTTCCGCAACTACAGCAAATTTCTCGTCAAATGCTTGAAAAGCAGCGAACACGTAAGGTGCATCTGCGTTTTATGAATTACCACGGACTTCAATGAAACATTCACGTGAAAAGGATAATTATTCTAATATTTATTGTTTTGTCATTCTCTAAAATTCTGCTATAGGTTCCAACTTCAAAGTGCGGAGAGCTAAGGAGAAAATAGATTATGACTTACTCTTGGGACGAGTCAACAGAGCACTACTTCCTAATTGTAATCTAGTATCCTGCGACGGAAGCATAGCTGTTGGGTGAACTGCCTCAAAATGATCCCATAGTTCTACCACATTATATTCCTTCACTGATTTTCCATGTTTTAGTTCAGGGCAGTTTGTTTCAGGGCAAGCCACAGTAATTCTAAAATAAATGGAATAAAAACTAACATTAAATAAATTATACGAGTTTTTTGTTTCTTATAGATTTCTTCACAAGAAATATGTTCGCTACCCAAATCCACAAAAAGACGAGTGCCGAGGTAAATGCTGTCCGAAAATTATTTCTTCACATCCCTTTTTTGGGCAAATATACCTAGACTTCGTGTATAGGTACGACAGTACGTTCGCAAGATCCTGATCAATTACTACTTTTTGACCACAGATAACATTGGCCGCAATTGGTTTAGTACACCCTCGGTTTTCCTGAACCTTTGCACAAGTTACGCAAGATAGATGTCCACCCTGGCATCGACCAATTACGCGCAGGGGAACGACCGGAAATTTTTTGCACATAGAACACCTCAGCAAGTCGCTTACAACATCTTCGCATGGAAGGGACACCATTTCCAGCCTGGAAACAAACAATATCAAACATAGGAAGATAACATTAAACCAATAATAAACGTAATTATGAACTAATAAATTGAACGTGTTGTTATTATAAAACTTTATATAATCCCAATATTTTCTCACGGATTTTCTATTGGCAGATGAGCCATTTTTTGATCTTCAATCCAACCAAATACTGGTAATAAAAAACAGTTTTAATGTCCGTCAGCGAAACTAACGCATAAAAAGAAACTCAATTATCTATATCAATCACAATCCACAATGAATGTCAGAATACATACTAATTAATTATATTTATCAGCAGTACTTAGTTTGTTAATGTGTATTAACAAAACATCTACACAACCACTAGATAAAGTTACTCGTGTCAGTTGTGTACGAACTTTTTCCTACGTGGGTAGGCGTTTAAAGAAAGGAAAATTGCCGTGCCGTTGCGTTGTGTGTACGAACGGCTGTATAATATTCACTATCGTAAGATTCGTAAGACATTCGTAATGTCCAATTGATTTTCTTCGCATACGTTCATTGATATTTCATTCGAGTCGACTATTTGACTTTCCCTTGAAATTGAATTTTGAGTAGCTTCCAAGCAATTCAGTAATACTGGATACTCATAATGGACTATGGGGATAGCTTTGTGGTACATAAATTGTTCTACGGGTATGTATATTCGTGTATGGCACACTACGGGTTAAGTACATAATTCATCAGGTTTATTCAAATAAATGACGGGAATGATAATTAGCATAATCTGTATGTACTGTATAGTATAATCTATAAACGCACTAGGATATACATAGCCAACTACATACATTTAAGTACGCAGAAATATGGGTAAAAGTAAAAGACGGTAGTAGATCAATTGTCACGTGTTGGGCTTTGTCAGTTTCCAAACAGTTTCCATATTCAAATGGTTGCATTCAGCTGTCAGGAAATATCCATATATGCAAATAATATGCATACACGTGGAGTCGAGTCAACTATTGACAATGCGGATACCTTGATGAGAAGTCCGTCTTCAAAACTATTTTTCTTAAAAAAGAAACAAGTGAAGAAACACTTAAAGTGGAACACGTAAATTAAGTTGTAAACTTGTATCTCATTTAGTTGTGATATCGACATCAAATGAATTTATACAATTTTGAGTTCGATGAATGTTATTGGTATTTATTATACCTTTCATACTCATACTTCGAAAATGAGAAATTTGGCCGATTCGTGTTAGTCAAGTCAAATCAGTAATGCACGATTCATTCATATAGACTCGCACTTTAGTACAAATTGATTTAGACACAAGTACATTACAAGCAAAGTAATTGTTAAGTAGAGATGTTCAGTGATGTTTGAATTTGAATACTGATTATTTTCTCACCTCTTAATGTAATGGGACTTTTTAATGGGACTCGCAGGCGGATTTGTTTATTCGATACAGCGATAAATGCTTATTTCTCATTGTGTAAACGCTTACTGCTATTTCAAGAATGAACATGTTATTTTTACTTAAAAGCAATTATCCGTTTGTAAGTGTGTCATCTGTCATATTTTACATCAAATTCTAAATTAGAAAAACTATCTACAACACGGTAATTGCAACTACAAAGTGAAGTTTGTAGAATATACACAGTTGCAGAGAGTTTTAGTGAAAGACATTAAATTTTATAATGAGTATATATTGAGCATCTACATCTACATTATCGCGTTTTAATTATGCATCGAGTAGTGTATGTAAATATACAAGTTTTTCTTACGAAATGTGTGAAAATACGAACATATTGTACATCCATCCTATATCCTCTCTTGATCCACATTTAGACACCATGTGGATATTGTGGAGTTGAAAGCACCACAACGAAAGTAAAAATCTCTTTTTATGAAAATGACTTTTTCAATAATCCTTTTGAGCATCGGTCATTCACAGTCGGATTCATATTTTTGTCACTTTCTTTAAACAGGGATAAATATACATAATGATTCAATGAAAGTACTGTGTGTATGCAAAATGTTTAATCACAGGGTACGACAGAACCATATCTAAAATGCTCTTTCTAGTATTTAGGTATTTGATTACATGCCGAGTCATAAGATCCTGCACAGCACCTCTCACAATACTATAGATGCACATATTTATATACAACTTTTTCCCTATGAGAATAGAAAAAAGTAACCCACGCAAAGTGAAGTCATCATAAATTATTACCCCACATTTCAGTGAAACTAATGTCAAGAGTAAAAAATCAAAATCGCAAATTTCAATAGTTGTTCCATTCATGTCAAAAAACACTTTCAAGCAAACTGCAGCTAAAGGTTCACTATGTAATTTTAGTCTGACAATGCAAATTTTTTCAGCAATTGTCAGAAAAGAAAAATGCATTCTAGTTGAAATCGACGATTTTATAGAAATATTTTCACATTTGTACTCTCTGTTATCATTGTCAAATGCAAAGAATAGTTTTCTATTTTCATCCTTTCACAACATAAACCTACTCGGAACAAACCTTGTCTCTTTGTTCACATGTGCATATTTTGTATCATATTTACGAAAGCATATTTGCACACATCTTAGAGAGTCCTTCAACTAGCCTGCATACATATATTTATCCTCACTTCACATTCACCTAAAATAGAATATTAAACAAGTATTTAATATTCTCTCGCAACAATTCTTTCCCTCCCTCTCCTCTACTCATTTTAAAATAGCACAAAAGCTAAAACCCACGATTATTGCAATTCTAATTGAGTTATAAATTCAGTTGTAAATGTTCATCCGTGTATTCAACCATATTCGCTAAAGCGAGACCGTCAATCTAAAGTCTAAAATACCCAGGTAGGCATATGTATGAGCTTGAAACGTTTCTTCACATTTTTCGTGAACGTCCCACAGAGAGGCGAAGAAAGAAACACTATACAACAATTTTCTAGCAATCCATCTACCTTCTGTAAATGTCGGAAAATCTGTTCGATTTCAGTGCTCATCGCTATGCTTCTATTTTAGCCAACCCATTTTTCATGATTTCTGATTACATTTCCCCGTCATTCTTCCTCACGAAGCATTGTAACTTCCTAATGTGAAAATAAATTGTACAACCAATCTAATCTAATACATAATGGTACACAAGCAGCGCAGGTAAAATGCACGAAACTATTTTTGGCCTTCTTCTCCTAGAAAATCAGTTACCTTAAGCACAACTATCGAATGACTATTACAGATTCGCAAGACTTTCGCATTGCAAGAGTAGGTTAAAAACGGCAAACGGTAAAAATGTACGTGGAGCTGTTTGTGTTGTGTAGCGCAATAATAATGGGACATCAAGTCATGATGCAGTTTCTCAGGGAAGCTATGTCTTCACCAAATTTTTCATTGTTGTGAGCAAAAGGGATTGAGTTTCGTGTTGTCTAAAGAGTCGAAAAATGAATGAATGGTCGAGAGAATGATGATGATGACAATGAAATGCAAAATATATCTCCACGATGGGAATATATATGAACGAAAATAGCTCACTCTCTCGGTGTCTTCTATTTATTTTTGTACATTGTCTACTACAGTGGTTGTGTGTATCTAGGTATTATAGTATCTGCATCTGCATACAATTTAAGTGCTTTTTTCGGTGTACTGTTTAAATCGCAAATGAAAAATAAGTTTTTATCGTACAACAGCTCTCAAGTGAGAAAATAAGTAAATGCCTTTCTACATTAGCCACATTAGATTGTGCTGAGATGAAAAATCTTGCTATTATTATTGACTTTCATTTCAATGACCATGTACTTGTCAAATGAATCCGGTATACTGGGCTGTTTTGTGCACGAGGTAATTTTTAGCTGTGCTGGCTGTGGTAAATGGCTTCCCATCAACACCAACTGAAGAATTGACTACGACACAGACGTCACTCATTCCTCTACACAACCGTACAAACATAGACAGTTATATTTTAGGGAGAAGTAATATGATAACGATAATAGATAAAAATGCAGCTTCTATATCCACCTCAAAATATTATTATGATGATGCGGATTTAATCATCACGGTTCCTTCTTTAGCCCGAAAAAATTTCACTCACTTCATCCTCAGTCACTAGACGGACTCGTTGGTGAACAGGCATTATAGCGTTGAGTGGAAGACAGCAATAAAGTTTGTTTTCAAAACCTACAACCACATCTTTCTATTTTTGTGCAGGGTTATTAGTAGGCATTTTTTTAGGCGCCTTGCTAGAATCATTACGAGATAATAGATAATATCTAAAACTAAAATTCGAATAGAAAAGGTAACTCTATGGTTCAACTATTTAGTTTTGATCATTAAAATACATATGCAGCCAGTTTCTGTTAAGATTGACTTGCTTTATACCCTCCTATTGCATTCCCCTTCTAGTTTAAAACGTGAGCTAAAACACACTTACCCGTTGTTTACACATCCGCACGTATTCTTAGATCCCTATGTTTAAATCCGTAAACAACTTATTTTCATTTGTTACAAGAACTCGTGTGGGATCACACACGGGGAAATAAGGACTCTCTTAAACTTCATCTGAACAGAGTAGAATTGCGTAAAAAGAAGCTGTAATAGCAATTGTAAACGACCGGTACAGTTTTAGCGACATCTAAAATAGCGTAAAATTCTTCAGTTTTGCAATGTGCTAATGCAAGTAATTCAGAAAACGTGAAGTGCTGTTCGCTCATATTCAAGTATTTAACTCTTTTGGACTGGATAGGCTTAATAAAAAAAAACTGCTCGTGGGAGCGGAAAAGCTCCATTTAACTGTGCAACTGTCTCAGCTAGTGTCACGCTTTACAGATGCCAAAATGTTGCCGGTCAGCTTTAAGATAAGATGCCTGATTAGCTTTCTAGTGTGTTCGACAGTACTTCTTTATAACAAAGTGGATGCCAAACCAGCAAATGGTAATGTACTATATAATTTTAAAAGTTAATGCTTAGCTTATTTGAGATTTCATATGGTGTTTCTATGTTTAAAAAATGCATGCAGTAGGTGACCTATAAACGTGCGATTTCATAGAAATCCGGCCGTATAAAATAATTGCATTTTAAATTATTGTAATTATTAATATTTTTAGTGTTTTCATCAGAAAATATTTCTGCAAAGCCTTTCCAACCCTCTCAAGCGATTGAATCTCGTTCCGCGGATACATCAGGGAGGAAAGTTTTGACATCCTGGAATGAAGATGGTAGTTGGCAAGCCTCAGCTAGACTTCCCACCTCATCACAGTCCGGGGGAAATGACCACAGCAGGTATAAAATACGCCGAGATGGTAGTTTGTCACTGGCACTGCAAACTCCAAAGCAGCATTATCATTTTAGTAATAGTAATCACAATACACATGGTTCATTAGGTGGATTCCCATCCACTTCTTCAATGATAGATCCTAATTGGGCTCGTGGTGGCAAAAATGATGTTCAAGGGTTACGGCATGATATTAGTAGCAATGGTGGTGTAACCACTAAACAATTTTCACCTGCAGAGCTTAGGTCATTTTCTGTAGTTATTTCCGACGTTGACGTGGTAGGAAATTACAACAAAAATGCCGACGATAATCAAGACTCATATTCAAAGGCTGGCGTAGAGAGTTATCATTTAAAATCCAATAGCATTCACCGCATGAACGCTTCATGGAAGCTAAAACCTAGTCATGGTACACCCACTTCATCCGACCTCCTAGAATTTCTTTCATATTTTACAAACGGAGAGAGAGCAACCAGATCAGAAGAGCAGGAATCTCAACATCCACAACATCCACCAATTCAGAAACCTCTGAGGAAAATTCTCGGACATCAAAAGGAACCGGAACTTCATGTAGAGGATGACGAAGCAGATGAGAGCAAGCGGCCATTTTTAACTTGGTCAGAATCTTCACGAAACATTCCTGCGAGTAGTTCCTCTACTGTTGTTATTCATAAAGCAAACTCATCAAGGGTCATTGATACAAGTGACGAAGATAATAGAGATGAGAATGGCGAATTAAACGAAAAAGTTTCTGCCTTCAACAAAACGATGGGAATGGGTCCTAGTTATAGCATAGAACCAACTCCTACGTTAGCTGACACAGAAAATGAGAGGACGAGCCTCAACAACAGCAAGGCAAAAGTCGAGCTGCACGATTTAATTGCCACTTTTGAGCAGATATTAAGCACACTTGAGAATGCTGAAGAAAAGAATAAATCTTCAGTGGATATTGAAAAATCGAGTGGAAATCAAAAGGAAAATAATTCATCAATTCCTAAAGACGATGGTTCTTCTACAAATGTTGATATGGACGAGGGGAAGACAGAATTAGACCATAGCACGACAACAGAATTGAAAAATAAGGAGCAACGTCAACAACAGGTGGACGTGGAAATGACAGAACGAACGCAGAAAAAAGAAGGTGATGTATTTGTCAGCGATGACACGGCAGATTTAGCTGGCAGTACAAATACAGCACATAACTCTACAGCAAATGCTTCAACAGTAAAAGGGAAGAGAAGTGCTAAATCAGCATTTTCTGAATCAAATACAAAGTCTATAGTTTCTACAAATAGGAATGGTCGCAATAATGATGATGATAATGCCACAAGCACGAATAGCTCTTTTTTAGAGTCAGAAGATTCAAAGCAAAGAATGAAATCTGCAGATCCTCAACAAACAGCGTCAGACTTGAAAAAGCTCATGTCCTTAATACTTAAATCAGATGGGAATAGAAATGGTGGTGGAGGAGGAGGAGGGGGAGATACTAAAAGTGGGTCACAGGTCGTAAACATTGTTATAACACCTGATCAAGATGCATTCTCATCTTCACCTGCTTCGCTTACTCCTCAGCAGAAAAATAATCCGCAAAAAATACTTTTTCTCAAAACCCCACAAGTAAAGCAAATGCTTGACATTGCACTGTCAGATCCGGCGGTCAGTTCTGCTGCTCAGAAGATAGCTGCTGCTCTTGAAACAAACCCCTTTCCCAACCCAATTCCTACTAATATTGATCACACTTATAATAACATACCAAGTTACTTCCTAACTCACAAAAATACTCCGCCATCAATATCCGCTATTAGTCCGAATAGTAATCTATTTGATCGTTTAAAGGAGCGACCTAGCGTTTCATACGAGCCAATTAATGAAAATAGCCATGATGACGGCCCAAATGTTCCAAACACCCCGGATGGATTTCCTCTAACAGGAAATGGCCTGTTGAATTTGCATCATCCAAATTTACAGTTTCACCAAGCGCTTCATCATCTCATCGTAAATGGAACAGCTCCCACAAGTATAAATGCCACAACAAAGACAAACATAATCAACATTTTTGTCATAAACTTTAAAGAGAATAATCAAGAGGCAACAGGTGTCTCACTGGCTCAGAACACAAACCATAGCCCATTGCGGATTAATATCAAACCACAACAAACGAAACCATTGCAAAATCCTAAATTACCATTTCCAATGGGCATCAACCCCTCGTCGTTGATTGAATCCGTCAGTCCAACTTCTGACCCAGGCTTTTTTTTCAATAATAAAATGGGTCTCGCGGCAGCCGTTGCAGCTGCTGCCAACAACAATCAAAATAATCATAATGACAATGTTAATGTCGAAACAGGAGGTGGTATCTCATTGGTAAATAATTATGATCCTAATAAGAATTTAGACACGCTTAGCACAGATCAGCTTGGCTTGTCAAATTCTGACAAAGTTAACATTTTTGATCTTCTTCCTGGTGATATCGGCACCGTTACTGCGGTTCAATATGCCCCTGGTGTTGGCACAGAAGAGAAAGACAATCACTATCTCCAACACTATTATCCACGAAACCAAACAATATCACCAATAATGGCAGACAATAATGATCATAATAAGCTTAGCACCGCCAGCCCTCCAACAATAGCTTATGGTGATTACTTTGCTGATTTTCTCCCTGATCGTGGCAGGGATCCTCCTGTGAAAGAAAAGCCTCAGGAAAGTGAGTCTGTCAATGACCATGACATTTTATCTATATTTTCATCTTCAAAAAAGCCTGTAACATCCTTTGCATCCAACAAACCAACAGAATCCAATCTACCTCCGTCTTTAGCTCATCTTGAATGGATTTTCAAGAATCAACCACCGCCAAAACCACAAATCCCACAAAATACACTGCTCAAGAGAAAGGGAACGAATGGATTTTCAGGGGTGGGGAGTAATGAAGACGATTCCATGATGGAACCCGAAGAAACCAATCATTCTCCCTTTCATCACGGCAGCACAACGCAGGAGCTTGTTGAGTATTTATTAAAGTTGCAAAATGTATCAAGACCAAACAATTTAAATGCTTTAGAAAGTGTTCAATTGTTAAAACTCAATACCAGTTTGAGTGCCGCAAATGAGTCCCAAAATATACATAAGAATACCCCTGAATCTTCTACTGAGCAAACAGTCATTGAGTACACTACAAAGCCACCCGCATTTTGGAAATTTGGTTCGAAAATCCCCATAAGTGCTTTTCAAAATACTGAAGAAGCTCTTAACAACCGGTTGAGAAAGGTTCTCACAGCCTTTGGTTACAGTGCTTTGCCGACGATCGCAGCGGGAGCTGCAGCAACATGGCCGTACTGGGTTCCCTTAGTTGCTGCTGGTAGGAGGCGAAGGCGAAGAAGTCCATTTGCTCACCTGAACGATGGCCATTATATGTCAGAAATTATTAACACAAGAGTGCAACAGTTTTTGAATAATATGACAGGATCACCCGCTAGGAAGACTAGGGAAGCGGTAGAAAATAGCGACAGCCCCACTTTACCCATACTTCTTAGTCCATCTAACCGACGGCTCTTGTCAAAATCAACGAAAAATGTTCGAAGGGAAGGGGTCGGTGAGCAAAAGTGGATCAAAGTTGATGTAATTACTACATCGCATCCATCTACACAATCCCCACCGTCATCATCATCATCCCAGGTTTCAACAACATCACCTACTTTGCTCACTTTTGAGATGAATAGTCATCCCGAGAATAGAACAAGCTTTCACAGTCAACGTCATAATGGGTTTAGCACTAAAAATAATCATAATGGCAACTTCACCATGCTCACGCGTATTAGCAGCATACATGAAGACGCGGACGATGAAGTGGAGGAATTTGTTGAAAAGCAAAAACAGCAGCACCCAGAGCTGGATGTACCGTTGTTAAAGAATTTCCTAAAAAATGTTCTGTACAATGAGCTCAGCCTGTCCACGGTCGCACCCTCACCAATACTCCCCTCAGCACCTAGATTGCCTATACATACAGCACAGAAGCTCAATTATGACTACAACCGTCGTCCTCCTCCTTCTGCAGCGTTATCTTTCCCATTATCTTCATCAACCCTGTCAACACCAACTGAGCCCGTGGTACTGAACCAGTATCCTATTTTTGCAACTAATTTCAACAAAATAAAAAATGGTCATCCTTTCAGTGGTAGCAGCACAAGTAGTGGTAGTCAAACACAAGATACTACTAATAATAGCCCTGTTTTCCTTAACGCATTCTCCCGTCCATCATCAGTACCTTTATTGCCTGAAAAGCTATACAACTACGGTGGCAGTACAAATGGTGATGAAGATGAACAAATGATAGCCGGCAGCGATAAAAAAGTCATCGCAGTATTCTCAACACCTTCCCCTACTTCTGTGTACATTCACAACCGTGGGGATGGCACACCAAGCACTGTAACAACATCATCACCACCGTCGTCAACCTCATTAGCTTATAAGCAGAATAATCCGTGGGGATCCTCTTTCGGAAAACCTGATAAAATCAGTAGCAGCAGTACAATTACTACTTTTACAAATACCCTCAATAATGGCTCTCATCATACAAGCCAAACACAAATAGTTAATGGTGCTAATATCTTAGATAATCATCAAGAAATGAACAAAAAGAGAAAAGAGGGATATGAGAAGATGAAGCTAGCGAACTCGATTAAAGCTGCAGAGCAGTCATATACATCTGCAGCACTGTTTCCCCTGTGGTTTCCAATATTGTTTAGCAATCAAAGTCAGGTATCATCTAAGCTAAGGGAAGTAATTAAGAGACAGCATACTGCATATTAAAGATTTTGTAGATAAATGGGTGTCTTATTGTGAAGTGTTAAAGGAAAGCAAACGATTTGAAAACATATTATGTTCCGTAGTAAAACTAAGAGGGTTAAATAACCTAGGACATGCTTGAAGACGTTATCTATAGTGCATGTAAGGCATTCGAGTACTTTTGACTAGGGAAAAAAATACAAATTGATCTCTTTTGTACATAGTCAACCACAACGGGGATTTGAGGTCGCACTGAATTGGTTTTTTATGGGAACTTGGATATGGGTAATAATAGAATTTTCGCTGCAATTTTTCATCTCTCATCGGTAGAAAGGCAAGGCTGTTTCATTCACACAGTTTAAATACAAATTGCATTTTTTTCTCGTCTGGGTTATAGGAGCTCTTTAGAAATAATGCGAGGAATTTTCTAATCATCATATTAAAATTATTATAGGTTATATGAGGATGCTGCAAATATTGTGCATTTTAAATTTCAGATTTACAGAGACTTGTATAAAAAGTGTGACGACTCTTAATATGCTAAACCCACCATTAGAGTCAGAATAAAGCAAATAAAGTAGCCAAAGATGGTAAATATATACTCTTCGCAACTCTCATTGAATTAAAGGATTAAGGGCTGCACCCGGATCCTTACAATGTGTGTGTGCATTCATTCATACATTCAATTCACACTTCTTGACTCTCACAATGGGCATAGTGTATTCAATTGATTCATAGTGATTTTCACTTGACATGAGCATAAGTAAAGTATTATGTTACACAGATGGCAATGCATCTTACATGGAAGTTTTATGGATTGAATTCATACCTAATTATTTTTGACTTGTTCACAGTCCAACAAAGACAGACATGACAAATGGACGACGGACCGTTGACATTGACAGCACTCAACTAAAGGGAAAATTAGCAAGTCCGCAAGCTAGAATGTTGAGCAACAGTGCCTTCCCTCCGGTGAGGTCTCAAAGAAGACTCCACAAGTGGAATGACAAGACTGACGAGCTCACTGTTGTAGCAGAAGAGGATGACAATGAGATGAATGATGACAACGATGAGAATGGGCCTTTGGTTCAGTCTCTCTCTGCGATGGCATCTCATTTAATGAACACCAAAGGTGGTACTGGTGGTGAAGAGTCTTTGGAGAATTCGTCTGAAAGAGATGTTTACCTAATGGATAAAAGTCCTGGTGGAGTGACCACTCCGATTGATGACCAAGACGCGGAAAGTGACACTGAGGAAACTGCAAGTGAGGAGGATTCAACTGATCCCGCAGATGTGGGGAATAACGAGAGGAAGCATGGAAGTGAAAAGGATATTGAAGAACAGGAAGATGAGGATGACCTCGCTGCAAAACTCAAATCTGATCATTACTCCACCACACCGAAAGGTCTTACGACATGGAGTGCGGTGAATGGTCCTTCCCAAATGCCGATGTACAACTCAAAAGTCACCATGCAAAAGACGCCAGTTGAGTACACTATATCTAGCGTTCTAAGCTTCAGCACTGAGAGACCAACAACTCCCGAAATGGTGGTTATCAAAGAGCGTGTCTCACCAACAACCGAGCACACAAGAATAACTTCTAAGGTGAATCTTATGTCGCCATCATTGGCAAATAGTATCAAAAACAAACGAAAGCCATTCAATAAAAATAAGAAAGTGCCACCTTCAAAATTCGTTAAACCTCAACTTGAAGAAGTGACTGCTGAAGTAACTTCAGTTGATGACACTCATGTGGTTTACAAAACAAAGGTAACAACTGAAAGGCCAGAGATGAAGTCGACAGGCGTGACAGACTATTATGACAGGTTTACGACCAAGAAACCAGTCTGGCCCTACCAACTGACAACGCGAAGAGTAGTTCCAAAGCGACCAGCACCTTTTTCACGGGTGACCACCAGACCAAAAAACCCTTACGCTAAACGACCACATTCCCCAGGAATGCCGATAACCACATCTACAACGACCACACCACCTTCCACGACAACTTACTTTAGGAATCCTCAGACTTCTATTATTTCTCCTCTGTCAGGACTTTCTTTGTCACTTACTGATATACCATTTATGGACTTTGTTCGAAGTCAAATCATTCCCCGAATCGGGCTTACACTAATTAGCTTCATGGCATCCACTCCAATCCTTTTATCTTTATTAGGTGTTGCTGGCTTAAGGCGTAGGAAAAGGTCCGTATCATCGGCTGATTTTTCTTCCTTTAACGGTAAAGCATTGTTCGAGTCTCAAAGAGGCTTTCTGCATAATCGTCACGATGAAAGTGAGCGCTTCGATTTTTCAACAATTCAAAAAAAGTTGGAAGATGCTTTGATGAAACAGCCAACGAGAAGAAAGATCGCAAACGGTAATAACAATGGCGTTGTTCCACAAGCGAACAATTTTGACTTAATTACAGAAGCATTCAGACACTTGGCAAGATGGTGGGCTACTAAAAGTACTCCTCCAAAATCTAGGACGTACGACAATGGAGATGAAGGTAAACAGAAAGATATTTAGGTTTAGGTAGCTGGCACACATTACATTTAAGCAGAAGCATATTATACAAAAAGTTCCTATATGCTGAGGTAATTATACCGCCTGTATACCAAATACCATTTTAATCGTCACATTATGCTTTTAGAATAATTGGCCAATCTTAAGAAAGCCCATTCAAATGCAGAAATAGAATTCTCAAAAATTTCAATTAGCTTTCATAAAAATCATTTTTATGACTAATGCATGCACAGCATCTCCACAATTCAAATTGTTCAGCTTCGCCGGTTGGGAAAAACACGAATGGGCTGACAGCTGTCATAATGGTAGATTTGCATTCACCACTGCATGAAATCAGACCTTGTTACTAGCTATTTAACAAATTCATTCGGTAAATTACTGCCAAAACTTTTAAAATGGTCGAACGAAAACTGACAAAAACAGTAACATGTCCCATATCACCATTTATATTTTTTATAAATAAATATTTTTACCATTTTCTTTTATTACCATTGCCAGTATTCTGTGTGCTGTGAGCAAACATGAGAAAAACGTACAGTTTATGTACAAGTAATGCCAACATTGGTTTTTGTTACCGTTGGGATGAGTAGTAGCCAAAGGATCTTGAAGTTGGTCTATGGAACACGTCAAGTGTGGTCAAGTGTAGTTTTTGGATTCAAACTGTCATAATATTCATATTTATTTGCTTTATTTAAACTAAAATTGTGCATTTACATGTATGTGTGGAGCAGAAATACGTAGATTTGATATTGGTTGTCAATGTCATCCATTGTTAATGGTAATGATTGTTAGCGAAGGGTATGACTTCATGACGGCATGAAATGAGTAAAAACAATATTTAACCTTACAGGTATATAGGGGAAACTTATTTTTTTATGTGTATGTTCCTGATTTTATTTTTCCTAATTTATTATGCTGATGCCATTCTTTAATAATTGTTTTTATTTATTTATGTAAGCTTTTCATAATTTATTTTAATTTGTAATGTTAATTGAAAATAAAATGATTGTTGAAAACATTGCCACTCTTGTTTGTAGCTACTAGTAAGTATATTGTACGGTTTTATATTCTCGCTTTTTTCCTACATTGTAATCGTCAATATGAATACAATATGCAATGCTATGTTATGCAACGGAAAAACTCACATATTATCTAATCAGTACTAGTTTTACTACTTTCCTTAAAAATTCCACATTTATACAGTTTAACGTTCTGTCACTGCAACTCTTGAGAGCAAAACCCTGGGAAAGGATTCCGGAAAGTGATTTAAAAACCAGAACCTTCTCGATACCAGTATTTATTCAAATGTCTTTATTTGGCTTGGCACTACATGGGTTTCCTTTTACCTAAGTCTTACTAATTGCAACAAGATAGACTAATCTTAATACAACAAGAAGTCATCCGCTGTCAACAGAAATCCTAAGTAAACCTTTGAAATTGTAAGAGGAAGAAATCCCTAGTGCACTTTACTATTATTTATAAGAAGAAGAGTACAAGTGCGGCAGTGCGTGCATTTCAATTTCCATTTCGTAGCATAATTACTATCCTTTGCACACATTACGATTTCCCCTGTGGTATAATATTTTGCAAAATACTTAAACACAAGCAGTTATAGACCATAAAACATGAAAAAAATAAAAAAGGAACAGGAAACACGAGAAGTTTTAAAGATTCTACGAAAAGATAGTCATATGTGCATATATTTCTTTCTGATTCTTCAGCAACCCGTGCTATTGTAAAGCTGTTGTTCGTGTGTATTACTGATTTTGTGATTGTTTGACTCAAGAATCGTGTAGAGCAATGCCCTTGGAAAATACTTTTGCTGAATGAAGAAGATCATCATGTGTATAACCTTTTTGGCAGCAATGTTGCACTTCAACCCATAATCCATTGCATTATTATCTACGTACTGTACGTAACCTTCTCTACTTTTTGCTGATGAACTTAAATAAAAGTCTGACTTCCTTCACAATGCATAATACTCATGTGCCGGGGTGTATGCGCATAATGACACGGACTCGAATTCAAATCCTGATGAGGAAATTTGATCAACTGATGATAACAGATAACAGGGATTGCGGGTAAGCAGAGAACGAAAGATGAGAACTGCTCCAACTGACTACATGATCCGGTCTGCCCTGCAATTAATTTTTGTGTTTGCGCCATTGCACCCACCTATATCATCCCATTTCCTTGTCTCTGGCAGAGGAGTTCATTAGAGCATTCATTTTCCTCTCCCTAGAGCATTTTACGATGATGACGGGTAAAGGTCCCCCAATTACTACAGGTACGCAGAGAGCGAGCAATGGCCTGGAATATTATATTACAGGTGATGTGATGAGTAGTGAGAGAGAGACAGAAAGAAGGAAGACAATCGAGAGATGGTTTTCATTTTGCAGATTTTTTTATGTGCGCCATGAAAATGCAATATGCTACAGTATTGAAACCTGACGTTGTCATAATCAGGAAAGAAAAGAATCATCATGTAGACATTGTGCCTTTTTCATTGTTATTATCTCTTTTACTTTTAGCACACTACAACAACAACAGCTGCATCATATCAATTTGGCCCGTTCATCCTTTTCTTATTTACTACACGATTGGCGTGGTCTGCCGGTTCTTTTATCTTTGGTCATTGAGTGTCACATAAAAAGGCTACAAAGGGAAAATAGAATGCATGTCGTTGCCTTCTCCTTTGTTATTGGCAGATTTACCGTGATATTAAATGCACGAGCCTTAATAAGGAATCCATTTTGAGTTGCTCGGTTCATAGTACCTACGCTTAGGTCTTGGATGCCGGAATTTAAAGCAATGCAAAATTTTAACTTTTTTGGTGATGAAAAATGTCACGATCTATCGAGCTAAATTAACTTTTGAGCTTGCAGCCTACATTCCTTCACAGTCATGATCCTTTTTGGCGCAGGACTGTATAGAAAATAATTTTCTTCTTTAATATCAAAAGTTACATTATCACTTGAATGTGTTTAAAACTTTAATCCTTCCTTTGAAACCTCCTCCCGCAGAGTTTGGCAAAGTTGCTTCTTTAAAAATTACCCTTTTTCCTACATACGCACCGTCATCCTGTGTTACGGATTTAGGTACATATAGTTGAAACACTATTATGCTAAGTATCACACTCAATAATGATGACGAGACATTTCATATAAAAAAATAACTGCATAATGTAGCGAAGTATTCCTCACACTGAGTTTGATATACTGTGTGAAAAAAGATGTTCTTTGCAGTAAAAATGATTTATTTTTAAAGTGTTTCGTTTCAGTTAATGTTGTTGAAAATTCCATAGGTTAGGTTCATTTTATCATCCCGTATATATACCTAGTCTAGCTACACTACATTACAAGGAAAGAAGATTAGTTAGATGATGAAATGAAATGAAACCACACTTGTGACTTGTGACTCAAACTTTGAAACCACATGTATTCACACCGTAGATTTTTATACTAAACTGCTCGGCAGTTCATCCTCTGATTATTATCACCGTGATCATCCTCATCATCACCAACTAACATGAGCATGGGTCTTGCGAAGGTTGCACTGCGGGCGGGTATGAAACATTATGCAGTACTACAATTTGCACTAAAGCTTCCTTCATTCCCTGCCATTCCCATTTTTCAATTCTTCAACCTGCTCTTGACTCTCTCATTTTAAAAATGTGTAAAAACATAACAGTCATTTCAAAATTCTTTTTTTTATTTAAAAAAAGCATACTATATCCGTGGATAAAATTGAGACATGCAATGTAGTAGTAGCAAACTTGCTAAGTATATCAGTCTATGTTGCATGACAGGACTTTGCGAACGTCGAGTGAGAATTTGATCAGTGTATAGTTGTAAATGACTTTTATTATGAAGCTCTTCCATTCTCACCAACAAGATACATTTTATTACATTAGCTTCAGGAGGTATTTAGAAAGAAAGAATGAAAATAGAGTGAACATGTTTGTTGTGTTGGTCTCGTTATTATCCACGGTCCGTGAGATTCGTGGAGATGTGCAATGCAATGCTATACGTATTATATTGTGTTATATATAGTTCTTTTTTTAAGAAAAGCATTGTTGTTTGGGGAAAATTTTACATGGTTGTGTTATTGCAATGCATTACAACATTGTGGTTTTTTCATTGACTCTGAGATTGACAGATGAGGGAGCAGACATATACTCTTAACTTTTTGCTGAATTAGTGTGCAAGACGCCGGGGTGGGTAAACAAAGACGGAGTTGGTGCCTGTTGTTGCGTGGTTTTCTTACTGGACACTGCATCGCTCAAGAAGACCTCTTCGGAATCGTTTTACTGATAAAAGCTATTGCTCAATTTTTATAGTTTCTGACTAGACATTTCCGCCTTTGGTTTCGCCAATTTCATAGTGCGATATGTGTCGTAGCTTATTTTAAAATATACGAAGGGATAGGAAATTTTCACGAAACTCGGAAAATAAAATATTATAACCTTACCAGTTTTTTTGGTAATCAAGTGGGGATAAATGGCACTTGCGTACTATTGCAAATAACGACATGTATATGTGTCAAAGTGAATGATGTAGTTTTAAAAACCGGATATCCTATTTTGCCTGATATATTCAAATCATACTCATGCTTTCACATAAGGATGAAGAGAATATTTGCCTTAGTTCTAGTGATTTACTGTGGGTCACTACCATCCATATCAATCAATGCATTTCCTGCAGGTAAGAAGATATTTTTTCATTTCGTATTACTGTATTAGTGTATCGCAAAGTAGAGTATAACAAATAGCAAATTGGTATACGTTTGTAAGAAACCAGAATGCATAGTACCAACAATTGCACTCGATCTAATTAGCATTATCACTAGTCATATTTGTATCACTCATTAAAAATATAGGTTTTCGTAGTTTGTAAATATCATTGTGAACCACAGTTAACATAATTTTAATATGCCACGTTTCATTGATATTAAGAGCTTATAAACGACTGAACTTGATTGACAGGTACATTAGAAGACAGCCTTAAGTCATCCAACCAAACGCTACCGTCTTCAGCCGACACAGAGCTAACGGAATATCCCGTGTTTATAGAAGAAGCGCAACAACAAACAACATCATCAACCGAATCGGAAGTTGTAACGGAGAGTTACATGGTCATTGAAGAGCAAGAAGATGACGGAGATGACGAGTCAGATTCATCGACGGTGAGTTCAGCGATTGTGAAAACTACTCTGCCAATGCAACCTCCAAAGTCATCACCTGAGCAAGAGGAAGTGTTGCGTGAACTGAAAAAATTATGGGACTACTCTGAGGGATTGAGTGACACGCAGGACAATGGCGTTTTGAAAAACTCCCTATCATCCTTAGTTCATTTGGCATATGCACGCATCTATAGTGAACCAGACGATACTCTTTCAAAGCTAAAGTATCTCCTGCAAAAACTTCAAGCTAGACTCCTGGGAACGGAGTCAAATGGCGATGATGAGAGTCTGGCGACCACAACGCAGTCATTCATTTCATCATCGACATCCTTGCCAACCATTACGACTACAGGTACTGAGCCGAATTATATGAGCCCCAGTGTCTCACCAACTAATTTAATGACAGCAACGACACTCCCAAGCAGGGATGATTCAGTGAGACGACGAAAGCGGAGTTATTATGACGGATATGGGGACATCGAAAGCATTTTTTACACTAATAATGTCAACTCTGCGGAAAACTCGATAATACCGGATGACAAGCACAATCATAACCAGAGTACGCCCAGAAATGGAGCTGTTCAGAAAGATGTTGACAGCATGAATAGTCAACTAAATGAAACCTTGAAGGACCCCCTAGACCGTAGTTTATTGTCCATTGGAGCAGTTTCGTCATCCACGGTGGTATCCGTCTCAAGTACACCGTATCCACTGGCTCAAAAGGTTATCCACATAAATGATCGGCAGAAACCTCCGTCCCCGTTTTATTTGTCACCTGAAAGGATTAAAGAGCTGAAAAGTAGGATGACGTCAACGACGCCAAATCCGAATACATCCACTCTACCTGCCATCAGTATAATTATTGATGATGAGTTAGAAAATGAAGTGAATTCTTTACAACAGCAACATCAAGTTGACAATTATGATGTCCAAATTTCAGTGACTACACCTAGTTCAGCTGAAAGGATAGCTGCAACAACAATAGGACCCTCCTCTGTGTCTACGACGGAGGTTCCATTCACAGCGGAAGAAATAGCGCTTGCCCTTTTTCAGCTATTGCGGCCAGATTCAGATTCGGATGACGAGGATAACGTAACTTCGCCTCGGCCATCTCCTTCAAGTATTTTGTACCAAGTTGGATCCTTGAGTTCAGCGTACAATTTGACAAGACATAAAAACGCATCTATGATATCAACCCCGTCGTCAGAGGCGGAAGATGACTTAAATACAAACCAGAAAAATAATTCAACATGGCTCATCGTTCCTCCACCAGCACTGTCAAATTTAGGGTACACAACAAGCAGTACAGAGCGTCACAGTTCATTTTATAATCAAAGTGACGTCCTACAAGTAGCTTCAGAATCAGATCAAACCAACCTTCTCTCTGAACCGTCATCCATGAGTCCAACAAAAATCATCAATGGGACAAAAGAAAGCATTTCGCAAATGGTTCAAGCACTCACGGGTTTGTCTACTGGGGCAAAAACGGTGCTTTTGTTCGCTTTGTCCATTTCAGTATTAAGCATTGGTTTAGGAGTGTATGCATTGGGTCCACCACTTGTAGGTGTGGGACTTTTAGGTATAATCATTCCAATTGGGTTGCTGCTACTTTTCGAAACGGGTGCAGGGAAGAGAAGATTGACAACGAGACAACAGCAATTACTCATTGATAAATTGCACAGCGAGGAGTTCTCGAAAGTTTTAGATTTGATATTTGATGCTATGAAGAAATACAGTAAAGGTTGAAACGGGGAAAATGTAGGGTATTTTCGCTAACATCTATATCTAATTTTACACGAGTAAGTTAGCCACTTTTAAGTGAGTAACTTGATATTATGTTCCTTATACTTGACAAAAACTCAGTGGCCAAATTATGGTGTAGGATTTTTGTGTACATAAAGAAAGGGAGTGTGCTTCAATTTGTCTAATTTTATTACTCTTTTAAGATGGTAAACTAATGAAGGTGATTGGTTCTAATTTATTTAAGTAGTTGTTATAAATGCATAGTATGTAATTTACAGTCTAAATGATTGAGGGGTTGAAGATTTTATTACAGTATTTTGTGGTGCGGTTACCCAAAGTGTACCTTTATTACCTGAAGGTGCAGTGAAATTACTGTGAGAACTACTTTAGTTCGAGATATCTTCTCGTTGTGATAGCTAAGCGTACATGTATTTAGCGATAATTGAAATTGAATTGTAAATTGCGGTGAGCTAGTTCACCACAATAAACTGTCGCAAGCTAATTTTTGTATGTGTATATAAATTCATATGCATTTTTTCTTTGAATCCAAATAAATATGCGGTCAGCTTAAATCGTTTTTAAAACATTACTTTGCCATTTTGGAAATCAACTTTCCATTTATCAAATGGTTCAGAAGTTTCCATTTGTCTTTTTCTAATTCGCTTACAGCAAATTCGAAGCGTTAAAAGATACAATATTTCGATTGCTGATAAAACAGAAAATCCCAAAGTCAAACCGAGAAGTCCTCCAATGCTGGCTGTAAAAATTGAGCTAAATTATTGTCAACTTTGTTATATGTGTGCATTGTATACTAGAGCATGAGTACAAGAGTACATATTGCATTGAAAGTATCCTTGTAGTGAAAGCTCTGTGGATTGAACATACCAATCAGATCCACCCGACCATATAGTTTTTGTCTCAGCTTTGGAACATTCGTTTCAGAACCCATGAATATATGAATTATCGACATTTTATGATTTGCCCTACATCAATATCATCCCAATTAACAAAAAACACATGCACGAATCAACTTAAAAGCATAATTTAAACATTAATTCACAAATGTCCATAGTCCATACCAAGGCGGAGCATAGTTTGTTCCATTATCTCCCCATAGGTCTTGTGGGTCTAATAGCGTGGCTTCAGTAGTTTCTACATTAAACTTTAAGTGATTGCAAGCGTAAAGGCAACTGGAACAATCACGCCGTAAATTTCCAGCTAATAAACCTGTAATGCTCAACAAAATCATATTGAAATTGAAATTGAGAATGAAGGTGAAATAAATAGAATTACGGCAGATACCCTCGATTAGTCGTACACACTCGTTATCGTGCGAACTAGCGGCTGGATTGCAAATCCTGTATCCTCTCTTTCCTGCTATAATCCCAATAAATAAAAAATATGCAAATTTTTAAAAGCTTTAAAATTGTTCAAGCCTTACGACGAGTGTAATGCAGAGTACAGTTACAACGTTCTCGAATATGACGTTGTTGACAAGTCAAGAAACAATTGTTTCTTGTGTAAGGCCTATCAACTGTGTTAGGCCCAAGTATTGATGCTTTGCCAAAAATGCACTTTCTCTTCTCCTAGTTTTAGAATCAAGAAAAAGGCAAATAAAATCTTGCTCTGCAATGAACCAAAATGAATCAAAACTCTGCCTCCATGAAATAAACAATTGCACACCGCATCATAATCCAAAATGCTTTCGTCAGCAACAGTTGAATCCGGATATACTTTGATAAAAGTTTCCCTTTCTAAACCGTATCCTGTTCCTTGGTGAGTTATGCGAGGAGCGTCTGCCGATGTGTGCAAAAGTAATTTGATGCCTTCCGAATCTTGTGACTCACAAAAGCCATCGTTAATATCCGGGTCAACGAGAATGGACAGGCCGTACAAGTTCCCTGCTCGTTTCTGTCTCAAAGGGAATTTCTGTCCATCTTGACGAATTATAAACCCACTCTCATAATCCCACTTGTCCCATTGATTAATTTCCTCATATGTCCAGCCTCTTTCTCGCTTTTCAGCTCCATCAATCTCGTCTCTGAAATTATTGCAGAGGAAATGCTGGAATATGGAAACGTAAGTGGTATATAGAAAGTAAATATTGTTACATTTCGAATTTTATCAGCTCGTTGGGAATTTTGTTAAAGACGCAGCATTTTCCATAGTCTGTTATAATTGGCTTAAACAGTTCAGAACAGTTGCGACGGCGCTGATCCCAAGAGCACACACGAAGGAATTCGTCGCAATTTTGAGTGTACTTTTAGAAAAAGGTGTATAGAATTTATTGAAAACCACAAGTTTTAATTGGTAATGCAAATACTTTATGGACAAATATTCTCTTCACTTACATCGAAAATAAATCTTACAATTCCCTCATCAATGGTTCTTTGAGATGGCAGCTTATTAATGTCTTCCCATTCCGGAAAATCCTCATATTTCACGAGCTTCATCCTCCTGAGAAAGCTTTGCCGGGAAGAACAAAGTGCATTAACGATTCTCAAACTTTCCATGACTCTTTCTCGATTTACACCATTCTCTAGATCCCTAATTGATTATTATGATACAAATAAATTTTAACCTACATCTACAATATTATGCATACTAAAGTATTACTAATATCATAGAATGAAATATTTTTAAAAAAAACTATATAAACACTATTTGTACTTAAACAGTTCCACAATCTTCGATCTCCTGAATAAACTTTTGTTGCAGATAGTGACTGCAGGAAATGGTATTTGGTGTGTTTCCTCCTCAGATGGATTGAAGGTCACAACAACAGGACTTTTGTGATACCGATCCCATACTTGCAAAATCATCAACCAAGATACATAAAGTGATGCAAGAAATGATGTTACCCAGAATATACTATAAAAAGACACAGTCAACCGTGTGATAGGAGTTTTAATTGAAATAAATAAAATGCTATTCAACTGGATTAGAAAAGGCGTTTTAAAGTTAACACGGGAAGCAATTAGTTGACGGGTATTACCTCCAACACCATGTTTAATAAATATTTTTTATCAATGTCATTGCTACTTCATATATATATATATATCTATTTAATACTCTGTACCGTTCAATTGCACTGAGGTTCCGTTTAGACATGTATTTTAGTCCGTGGATAACAGATGACCCACAGAATTCGTGAAGCCACGAATCTCGGCTTGGTTCCCACCATAGCCAGCTCGAAAAAAATGATTTTTTATTGAATGCAGTGTCTCCGTTTTTATCTCCAAGAAGATCCGTAGTAGACCCAATATATTGCTTTCTACTGCTGTCCCCCACCCTTTCTGTGAAGGTAAACGAAATTTTCACCATTGTAATGTCCAGCGTTTTAACCTTTATCGCATCACGAAACTTACTTTTCCAAACAACGTACTGCTCGAATTCTGTCATTTTATATCCTATAAAACGACGTGAATTTTAGCTTAAATTGAATTTTAAAAGCAGTATGTGAATGTGACGAAGACTGGTGCTAATTCCTGTTTTTAAACAAAACATAATCTTTAATTTATTTTGTTTAATCCTTTCTCGTTTTCATTGATTTCAAGATTTCCAGTTCAGTACTTACACCTTCCAAACTCGAAAACGAATGAATAGACAAAATTGGTCATCGGTTTTAGAATTCATTTATGTTTGCCTAAGGAGTTGTACATAAAATGCTTAACATATATGGTTAAGGATAGTCAATAACAGTATAAATTACTATTATTGCGACGACATATCGCAATTTGGAAGAAATCCCCATAAGAAATTTTACGCTATTCGACATTTGCTTACTTTGCATTTGCTATTGTATTGATGAAAACCAAATGAAAAAAATTACCAATACAATTCCAAAGTTTACATCATTTTCAAACATTTGCATGTTCAAACAATATTTTTTGCTACAATTTGATCATATCACTAATTTTCGAATGTTCAGGAATAAATTTTAGAAACATCAAGCCAACCTGATACGAGAGTCTACATAGGATCCACATTGGCATAAGACGTACCTAATAATTACCTATGCATTCTACATACATAGTAGCGTAGCGCACAAAGACATTCATTTTGGTACAGAGACATCTCTTATCGTTAGCATCATCACGCGATGTTCTTCTGCATTGAAAGAACAAAAGCAGATGGCATTTCGTATTTAACGCTATCCTTATTCTTATCTCTACTAAATTTGTAATGAGGATTGAGGGTGTAGTATTTTATATGCCGTGTCTATAAATTCCATGCATGAATTTTCATTATTATTCGTTTTCATTCCAAGAGATTGAATTCGAAATCCGATTTCGAGGTAAAAATGTAAAAACTCTAGACGCACACGTAGCTCCCTTTCATTTGTAGCTCTGTAGATTTAAAAATAGAGCCGTGATGATGATTAATTGAAAAATCCATAATTCGAACGCATAGAAGTGGGAAAGTGCGGCAATAAAACAGAGTTCCCGTTTCCGTTTAAAATTGCAGAGAGAAGAAAATGGGATTTGTTGAATACAAAATACAAACACGAAAAGAAGCCCTCAAGTTATTTTATATGCAAACGGATCAGTTATCGCATTAACTAATTAGCTATTAGTTTAAGACTTCACTTATTTGTGTGCTGTTTAAATTAAAAATATGGGTGGAAAACAAAAGCGTGCTGCTAAGATGAAGCGATGGACTTTAGCTCAAAGTCTCCTGAATCAAGAAGATAAGGAAGTTCAGTATAGGAGAACCAAGGCGAATCAAAATGGCACAGGAGACCACTCGCAGGAGCGTCAACCATTAACATATGAAGAAAAACGGGAAATTTTGAAGCGTCGTCAGAAGAAGATGAAAGGCGATCGGCAAATATCTTGGGCTGGACGTACGCCTAAAATCCTAAAACGCTTATCAGCGTCCGTTTTCATATAATTTTTATCTATTCATATATGTTTATTTGCTCTTTTCCAGGTCGTGTCAGCCGTGCTATTAACTGTGTCGATAACTGGCCCAGCTGGCCGTTTACTGTTTGTTTGATAGTATTCCTGTACGTCTTGGCGTTTTTCGTCATTCGATTTTTGATTCAAGCCTTTACTACTGACAAGTCAGAAATAGATAGATCCGCCCTGTTCGAAAGTCTGCGGCAAGTGGTCCCGAAGCCATTGTACAAACTATGCCGTCTAGTAGACTACCTTTTTTGCTCAAGGGAACTATCTTGGCAAGGAGTACATGGCATTATGTACCCTCTCGATGAGTACCACCGTGCGGAACATCCTGAGTACCGTTTTAAAGCAAACCACGGCTTTTGAAACGCTTTGTTTACTTCAGTGTTACATTTTTAACCAGAGGTTTTTTGTTTCATTGCAAATTAATTTAGCGGTATTTGGCAAGTGAAAAAATGTACTTACTTCATTATAATAATTTACTGAAGTACTTTTATGTTTACGTCTAGTACCTTATACATATCATGGTTCTATTTCTATCTGAATTTCTTCTGAGTTGTATTTTGCCTGAAGTAAATATGTTGAATACAGTTTCAGAAAATATGCGTGATGTTTGAGTAATAAAAATCATTTTTGCACGTAATGTGTGCATCATTGTTATGTCATATGCCACCAAGACACAATTCTAGTTGGTATTTCCGTAAATATGCTAGCAGGCACATTATGCTCAATGAATTTCATGCTATGGTAAACCTGTGGAACCTATTATTTTCATCATGGCCTTTGTCACAAGTGACTTCCCAGCAGGTAGGGTGCATAACCCTAGGACTGTGTTACATAGTCAGTTGCATTTCAGTGATTGTGTGAACTTCCACATGGCCATTTTCACGAAGATTTCAATTGTTTAGTACATCACCCGATCTTTTAGTTTTAAGCATAGACTGCAAAATGCAGAATCGAGTATATTTCGAAGGACATGAAGTCATTAAATCGATTCAATTTTGCATTGATTTGTGCATTATTAGTTATTCTCGGTATTTGTGTAACTTCTGCAAACATCAAAGAGTGTAGTGGTGTTCTGTGTGCGAACGAAGTAAATGAAGTTGACAGTGAAGATTATAATGGGGCTGAAATTGATAGTATAAATTATGATAGGGCTGAATTTAAAAGTAATGAAATAGCTGATTACTTTACTTTAAATGGACCGGAGAAAAAACAAGCTGTTGTAGGAAATACTCCAAAACCGCTGTTGTTCACCTCGCTTTCCCAAAGTTTTAGAACTGCATTTCTTAATCTGCAGAAGAATATCAGGAAATTTCTTTCACAGTATTCAGAACTAACCGTTGTTGTGATTCTCGCATTAGTTACAAGTGTACTGATTTTCGCAGCAGCAATTTTTGCATTCATGTTTGGACCATTCATCACTGGCATTTTTTCGCTATCCATGCCTTTTGCAGTTTTAGGACTTATTGCCTTTCCAATGCTTATTACTCCACCAGCACCAGCACCAGCACCTGCTCGGGCTATTGTTGTTGGTTAGAACATTTGAAGATAATACTACGGTACTGTTAAGAAAAACCTGACATTTATCCTTCAGTAGTAATAAACTGCGCAATAATATGAAATAGTAAACGAGTTACTTCGCAGTTTATACATACTGGTAAGTGATCATATCATCTAATAATAACATTACCTACCTAATTTATCAATATTCAATGGGAAAAAATACGATCTCTGCAAGAGCAATAAATATACATGTCGGCAAGTTAGATTTCAATGACCATACTAGTGAAGCATTGTGTGATTTTTTGGACAAAAGTTAATCGATAACCAATTTTTAATCGAACAGAAAAAACTATGAGTCTACCTGATCATTGAAATATACAGAGTTGTACGATGACCATGAGAAGAAACTTCGCAATTTGCCAAACCCGACTCCTCATGACAGGCATATTCGTTTTGTGTGCATCCCTGCTCGGATGCGGATCCGCAGCTCTAATTCAGTATAATGGGCCATCCTTGTCACATGAAACACTGCCATGGTTGAATCCCAGGCTGAACCAAACGAACAGCTACTACAATCGTTTACCCAGTGAAACACTGACACAAGTATCACCTCATATTCTAACGGTCACGAAAGCGTCTTCACAGAGCGGAACAACTTCTACCGTTAGACCATGGCCTAGTCATAATTTCTTTAGGTCCGTTCTTTCAAAGTCTGGCAATGTGGTCACTCACAAAAATAGGTCAAACAATGCACGAAAGAGCAGTCAAAGCGAAACTGGAATTTTGCATTTTCTCAACTCAAGCAATCCATCTGTGCCGGATCTTTCAGGTGAATTGCGTCATAAGAAAGGACTAGAAAAGTACAAAGTGCATAAACGAGCTAGACATACACAAATGCAGCCAACTAAATTCGATTCAGAAAGTCAATCAAACTTTGATAATCAACTGAAAACACACGTCCACCATATGGATCCTAGTAATATTACAGGGGACAAGCCAAGGTCAATTGCATCAACTAAGATAGCTAAAACCAACGTTAATTATGCTCACTCCCAGAGAAAATTCTACATTCCATTAAAGCAACAGAAGGGGAAGCAATCAGAGAGCCACTTAGCGAAACACAGTGAACATGTCACTTTCAGTTACCCAATCACAAATTCAATTTTGAATGCACCACTCAAAAAGGATTCTAACGAATTTTCACTTATTAACAGCCCAGGAATAGGCTTTCAGTATGAAATCGTGATGCCCCCGCTATCAGTATCATCATCCAAGCCTATGAAAAAGTATTCTACTAATACATACATATATTATCGCCCAACTACATCAATGCCGTATAGCACAATAGATGAATTTAATGAAAGTGGGAGTACCACTTCAACTGTCACGGTAAAAGCCACACAAGTAACCGATCCAACTCCGACAACTCCATCAGAAAGTCAAATTAAAGGAAGAAAGGAGGGTAAAGCTGCATCTGCATCCACTACTTCGTCGAACTATAACAAAGGCCGCCATCAAATAGCTTTCCAAATTCCCCAACAGCCGCCCACACGAACTTTCCAGTTTAATACTATGCAGTTGGAAGGTATCCACATCAGGAATGAATCTCGTGGTGGAGAATTCTCGAGTTTAAACAGTAGCAGCGTCAGCATTCACAAGAACCACCTGCCACTTTCAGATACAACTTATACAAATAATGCAAACGAAACTCACACAGAGATTAAACCCCCCAACAACACAGTATCATGGACAATAAATCACAATCCTGGCACTACTCCTACGGCTTCCACTACAACATCCATTATAACTTCCACTTCTCTTCCGATTGTCAAAAAGGATGGAGAGAGGATTCGGAGTGAAAGCACTCTTTCTATGGCTCAGTCAGCATTGCCAGCTCAGCATCAGCCCACGCACTTTTATTCAATGCGACCAGCTCATATGCAATATGCACAGGTTTCAGAGAAAAACACCTTTGACATTGCAAATACTGTAGGCAGTAATCAATCTTTCCAGCAGCAGCGTCCAAAATATCATGAGACACAAGTTGCATATTTCAATAAAAATCCAGCCACTCTAAACCGTAATCTTAATCTTGATGGAAACTCGACAGCTTTCATAACAAGGAGAAATATGTTTACAGTTATCAAGAAAGTAAAACCTAAGCCGATAATTCATGTCGAAAGTAGAAACGGGACATCCAGCATAACATATAATAAAAATACGAAGAATGGTGAAAGAAAGAAGCAAGAATCCACATCTGTCGACAAAAGTCCGCTTTATGATGGACGTAATCAATTAGATAGTACAGCTACAACCACAAACTTTCTCACAGGCCCGGATCGAACGATGAAGTTAGGAAACGTTAAAAATGACAATCTCTTCTTTGACCAAGATGATGCCCAAATGAACTTGCATCATTGGATAGAGACAGAACAAGGCCATGCAGTTAGTCCTTCCACGGAACTTCCACGCTTCACAAACTTGACATGGCCATACAATCTTACAAGTCAAGGAAGCTACTCAAGTTCCCCGGAATCATCAAAATCTTCAAGTAGTAAAGCTGCCACATCCACTGCTTTAGGTGTCTCCTTTACTACACAACGTGACCAGAAAACACCAGATTTCTATGCACAGTATGAATTTTACATCCCGTCAGCCGCTGCGGATCCTTTACAAAAACCAATTTTGGTGACAAAACGGAGAAATAACAAAACAACGGAAGCCACTTTGGAAACATTGAGGTTACCAACGCCAGCAGTAGTGACGAAAACTAACAATATGAAAGCTCAAGATGAGAAAAACATGAGCCACTTGAAACAAAGTGATCATAAAAGTAAAATCAAACACAGCCATTGGGGTTCCAAAGGACTAAACATCAAACTAAAACCTCAAAAAGTCAAAACTTTCTCTCAACAACTGAAGCAGAAACAACAACACATAAAGGTTTATGAGAGTTTGAAAGGAATTCAGAAGTCCACTCCCACTCTTTTTAATACCAATACCTATCCTTTCACAACACCTACTTCTTTCCTCACCTTTCAACATCAAAAACATTTTTTTACATCTCCATCAAGCGTAAGCACTTGGCCATTTGCTGGAATCGGGCAGACTGAAATGGCCAGCTTTGTGACCGCGAAAACTCCCACGAATATATGGTACAAGCCCACCATTAACCACTTTTCTGCAGGCATTCCTGTAAACGGAACTCTGGTATATGAAGACAATACAAAACTTATCAGCAGCATGCCAACTACCACCAGTCAGCCTGTAACGACCACCAGAAGAAAAGATTACGTGGGCGATGATAATGCCACTTCCGTCGTCCCTAATAAAGACACAACTTTTCAAGGTGAATCGAGCAGTAACTATCCCATTCAAGAAGATTACGGCGGGACCAAAGGTCCTGTTTTATTTAAAGTGTGGAACTTGGGAGCGGATGGGAAATTGAAACTGCAAGAGCAACGAGTAATCCCACCGTGGGCTCTACATGGATATGTTATTCCGTCAAGTGATATTATTCTCAATTTAAAACAGATCCCCCAAGCTCTTCGGCCGCTTGTCACTTCTGCAATGAATAAAGAAGCGGAAGAAAGCACTACCAATCGAAACCAGCCGTACTTATGGCACCCACTTCCACTCTTAGCTCCCACGCCAGAAACCTCATTAACAAACACTTCAACTAAAATAGCAAACATCCCAACTGGGCAGTTATTTGGAGATAATTCGCTTAAAGCTACTTCTGTTTCAACTACAATGGGGTGGAATGGAGATGTTAAGGATGTATCGCATTCTCAGCCAGTTTCAATTAATTATGTGTTATGGAATAGCCCTCCTTCAATTTATGGCCAATCTATTATTCCATCAACCCCAAAGCCACTGATGTTATTGTCTCATCCTACGCCTGTATCCTACTTCCCTGAAAGTCCAATTATTCCGGAATCGACGGGGCATTCCATGCCATTCCAAGTAACATCCTATCCGCAGAGTGCAACTTCCTCAAGCTTCGAAACATCAACAACAACTAAGAACAATGAAAAACTGGAATCGCTGTTCCTGAACTATTTTAAATATTTTACAACCCCACAATCCCCATATACATCAACTACAGCGCTGCCTACTACTACTACTACTACAAATAGGGGTAAGTTGGTGTCTCGTTGAGTTTCATAATAATTATTTTAAAATGCAACAATACGTACATTCGCAAAATAAACAGCCCTTTAAAAAATAAATAATGGCCTTTCTGTTGCTTTCTATCCTTTAGTGGACCTAAATCTGCATGACGAGACGGAACCTTCAAATTCTTGGGATGATTTGAAAAAACTTATTTTAACCATTTCAAATGAAAAAGATAAACAAAAGAGTAAGTTTTTGGTTTGCTAATTAATGATATATTGCTAGATATAAAAGCTTCTAATGTTATGTACATATTATACATGTCCGCCTGTTGATTAGCTAGTATTCCGCTGGACAAAAGCAAACCTGAAGACCTCGAACTCCTTGGAAATGTGGCTGCGATTGCTTTCCTAATGTCATTTCTAAGAAATCAGTCAGCTCTCGCTACTTCTACGCAAGCCCCTCCAACTGCAACAACTCCTTTTGGTTTTACGGAAAATATGACGCCTCCACAAAAAGATCAACTCTGGGAAACCGTTTACCCATTATTTCAGCATTTTCTAAACAACCCAAATTACACTTTTATTCCACCTCCTCATCGCTCCCCACACACAACACCGCTTTCACCAATCTCATCGGTATCTTCATCATCAATAACGCCCACGTCTCATGACCCTATTACTCCTCTCACTGAACCTACAGCTGTCGACTTCATAAAATTTAATCATTATGTCAGCTACGCTACGGCTGCTATACCGGAAAGCCCCTCACAATCTTCGATCGAACACATCACAATAACAGAAGTGCCTATACATGGGGCAACCACAGAACGAATTTTAATTCCAGAAGGCAAATTTGGTGAATTAGCAGAATTGTCTACTTCCTCCAACCCAAATGATAAATACAAAACCCTGCTAGTAATCAAAAAGATTGAAAAATCTAAAGATGGAGGGAAAAAGAGCAAAAAGAAGAAACTAAAAAAGGCACTACTGGGTGCTGCTCTGCTACACAAAGTTTCTAGACCTCTCATGCAAGTGATGAAACAACCATCCAAGTACTGGTTAGATGTAAAGTTCGATGTAGACATTTACGATATTCTGAAGAAGAAACTGTTATACTTTTTAGCAATAAGGTACATGCCAGTTTTCATGATACTTGCGTTTGGCGCATTACCATTAGCTTTATCATTGGTACCTTTAGTTTATAAAGTTTTATGGATGAGATTTTGGAAAAAGCGTAAAAAGTACATAAAAGTTCCTATTCCTATGCCCTATCCAAAACCTTATCCCGTCCCAGTATATAAACGTTTGCCTACGCCTCCACATCATTTCCATAATCATCTTGAAAACTTTAATCGTTATGGCCACCCTGTTCCGGACGAACACCTACACAAACCGTTGATGGTACATGATGCTCTTTATCCCAGCAACGTAGTCAATTTAGAGACTCCACAATTACCCGAGATCGACCATCACTATGCTGCAGACACGATTGCAAATGATGACGATTGGGAAGATAAACTCGTTGTATCTAATAAGCATGAGGATGAGGATACAAAGTCATCCTCTGAGGTAAACGGAAGCCGTTATCCAAAAGTCATAAATAGTTTCAATTACGACGAGATAAACGACCAACAAAACAATATGCACCAGGAAGCTAATCAGCCTAGTCCCCCAAAATCTCATGATGACGAGGAAAACCAAGAATTCCATCTTCATCTGCATGACGAGGAGAGTAAACTTCATCCTCAAATTCAAGCCGCTCCAGTTACCTACTCCCCGATTTCTTACACAAGTTATACGAACAAAGACTTGCACCCATTTCCCGTAACGAAAAGTTATGAAATCGGGTTTGACATTGGTCAAACATTAGCTGGGATGAGTAATAAACATGACATAGAAATACTGAAAATTCTTCTTGAAACAAAGAAAGAAAAGGTTAAAAGCCTCTTGGAAATGTGGGATTTAGTAAAATACGGTGTAGCGGTAGCCTCAGATGCAGTAAAAGGAGCAGTTTCGCCTTTGGGGAGCTTAACAAAACAAATCGGAAGGAGGAAAAAGAGGCGGAGGAGGAAGCGAAAGCAACTTTTTCATTAAAGCAAAAACTCACTCATGCCAAGCAAATGACTACATTATACTTAACCAATTTTAATCTAGTATCACGATTATACGTAGCATTTTAAGGATACACTGTAGCAATACATTTACTGTGACATATTTAAGATTTTACTTCTGTGGTTATATTTAATTTTTACGCTAATTTTTAATTGATGTTGTAAAACCTTTAAAATGAATTAAAGTTTGTATAGTGCCATCGCTAATTAATTACTAATTAGTTCACTGTATTAAATTATTATCAATACAAATTAATACAATGCCTCCCGTTCCGCACCATTCACACTTACTACAATCACCACCTCATCTCATACGACTATCCACGTTATGTTTTTCCTCCATGAATTCCGTGATTCGAATCGTTTTGTTTGTCGTTGTCGTGTTCTTTCGTACGAATCAATGCGGCAAATGTATACATATGCATATTCTGCCATAAATAAAACCGCGCTTTTCAAAAACTCGAATTTGAAAGTTAGATTGGGATTGTACAAATCCGTCTTGAGTACACGAATTTGCTCTTACGCAGTAACGTATGAATTATGAAACTCTCCCGGAAGCATTAAGATTTTTGTTGTCTTACTTTTGAATTGATTCATTTGGATACTTTCACTTTAATTTTAGTTCACTTTTAAAAGCATATCCTGCGTTTTGGCATTTCTCGTCTAATTTCTCGTTTCCCGATGTCCAATATATTAGTTTAATTTGTTGTAGGTACACATAATTTTTAGAAAAACATTGTGAAGATTAAAAAAACCCCGAATTGAAAAGATTTAGCTTTTATTAGTTACATCATTCATGGTTTACTTTGAAACGGATAAGCTAACTAACACCCTAAGCTAGTGGGTAATGTTTACCCCTCTTGGTATTAGCAAAGCTGGTATTAACAGTCTTTAAAAGAATCCAAAAGGGAGTGAATTAATGAATATCTAGTTGTTGAAAAGTAAAAAATAACATTAATCTGTTGAAGTAAGCAGAAACATGACTTCTTTGACGAACGTTACAAGTGATCCAGTTTCTACTCGTCGATACACTGGAAATGGTTCCGAGTACGTGACGAATGTGCTGAAGCCTCAATTTGGACAATCCGAAGAATTCTTGGCTTTCGAGCGTCAGTTTTATTGCCAGAATGTGGAAATGCATTTAACCAAGGTATTTAGTGTGTTCAAATTGCTTGACAAAACCTTTATTGTGTTGAAAATCAAACCAAAGTTGAAAGCGCTTATCACCCTTGATAAATTCATATATTTTAATAGAACGTATGTGAAGAACTTCGTTCAGAAGTTTCCAAACTACAGGAGGAGAAGCGGTCGTTGGAGCTACAACTTGTATCTGAAAGAGCATTACGTCAGCAAGTGTCAAAAACAACAAGCTTGGAAATTCAGCAAAATAGTGTTCAACAAAATGCGCTTATCTGTGGAATTAAATGTGAAATCGAGTCATGGAAAAGGAAAACTGAAGCTGTTACAACTGAATGTAATTTGTTGAAAGAGCAAATGAAAACTGTGGAAGTAATGAAACGTCACCATTTACTTTTGGTTAATGTTGAATGTGAATGTGATATAGTGGCTCCTTTAAATGTGACTTTGTTCAACATAGAAAGAAAAGAATCATGCTGTTGTAAAGTTGACTGAATTCAAATCTATAATTAGCGAATATGAATGTCATCGTCAATCCTTCGAGTCATATTCTAGAAGACACCGAGAATATTTTCATAGTGCAAACAAGTGAGCATTACCTTATAAATAAATCTAGCCGATCTCTTTTGAACCTTGTTCCGTAATATTATATGTAGACCTGAGGTTAGGTTTGTTGAAATTAAAAGCGTATCAGGGAGTTATATTGACTAGTGACTACATGCCTGTACCTCAATTTCCAAGGATCTACTTCCTCGCGTTACCCGGATTTCCTAACCTAACCTTATCAGAATGAAAGATATACGCTTACTGATACGATTATTTTTATGCATGTAAAAAAATAGAGGTTGATTATAAATATATTAGTGGAAAGAGGGGATTTTATAAAGTAAACTGTATAGTACCTTACATGGTTTGGTTTGGTACCTTCTTTCATGTCTTTATATTACTTCAGATCGGTAAGAAAAACAAGTTATATAGTTGATAGTGTACGTACGGTCGGTCAGGTCGGTGTATACATAGTGTGAGTGTTCAACTTCCGATTTTTAATTTCACTTGTGGTTATCAGAAGTATTTTATCGTTCAATTCGTTCAAGTACTGTTTGTTATGATTATTTGTTAAAAATCACGACTAGGAAAATTGAAGAATTGGAAGATGCCAAGAAAACTTTCGAGGCGATTGTGGAAAGCAATCAAAGGCAAGTGGACGTGATGGCTTCTCTTCTTCGAAACTGGAAGGATGAGCGTTTGAAGTTCCTACAAAAGATTTCTGATTTGGAACGGGAACTGATCAAATTAAAGGCGGAATTAGGTCAGATAAAGTTATCGTTCATGTAATTTATTATACAATGGAATATTGAGTAAATGCATCTAAATTAACTCGTGACTTTTGTTTAGTTCAGAACAACGCCAAATTAGCTCGTGCCAATTTGACTGAGCGGAAAGCTGTGGATGTGGTTAATCAGGTTTGTTCCATCCTTATCACCTATTATGGACAATAATATATATATATCTGAAGAATTTAATTGATTTATTGCTTTTTGGGTTGGTTATTGTTTCCTTTACAGCTTATAGATGAAAATAAGGATTTACACAATGGCCTAACCATTCTTACAAAATCATTCAGTGATCACCTTGTCGAAGAGGACTCAAGCTTTATTGAAAAAATTAATAAAATTCGTACGCAGATGGATTCAGCTGTCAAAAGGTTACTTTTGAACCAAACTGACTTTACACCCCCTACCAGCCCATTCTGATAATCCCTTTTAAATGTTTTCCTAACCCAGTTTTTTCGTGACTCCTTCAGGTTCGATCATTCATCTAAGTAATTTCATGACTATTGTACCTATTCCAGTCTTGCTCCTTTCCCTTATGCTGAATTCCTTCCATATCTGATTGTGTGTTTCTTTTTTCGGGGACCAAATTTCTATTTATTTACAAGGTTGGATTTTATTAATTATGTATTTATTATTATCCTTATTTAAATGTGTGTAACTAGTCGCCTTGTACAGTCGTGCTAAAATTTAATTGATGTAACGTTGAACATGTAATTAATTATAATTATACTTAAGCTTTTAAAGTTCATTACCCAACAACCCACCACTGGCCTTTTTAAATGCTTTATTTTTCCCTATCGCAATCGGTCATCATAAAAATAATCCATGACTCAGATTGAAAAGTAATGCCATACAGCCCGCACAATATTCATTATTGGATTAATATGGCTATATCTTAATTTTACGCGGTTAAGTGAAGCCTTGAAGCTTTAAGTTATGTGCATTAGAATTGAAATAAATGTGGTTTTTTATTCCCACATATTGAAATTTATTTTTCATGCTATGTATTGGTCCAAGTCCAAGAATTCTGTACGTTAATGAGATTAATTTAGTGTTTAATCAAGCCGAAAGCAACAAACAATCCAGCTAGAGTCGCCTGTGAATGAAGACCAATCTGCTATACTGCAATGTCCCTACTGTCCAGTTGGCGAACTCTTTTCTTTCATTGTAATTGAAAAGAGTATGAATATGGATATGGAATAGAGTAATATGGACATTAATATTACTTTACATTTTGTATGGATTATAGTCAAGACTTTTCGACTAGTAGAAGGTTTAGACCGTCGAGGCTGTTATTTAAAAAAACAGAAATTTGGAAATGTACTGATTTTTATCCATAACGACAGTGATCGTAAGCCAACCTTTACGAAGAAAATTGGGGGAAGCTTTGTTGATTTCCCCCACTTTCCAAAAAGTTGTCTTTTTTAATTTTATAGCTCTCACGGTCTTACCTTATAAACAAGAAATAGTCATGGTACCTTGGATTATAGTATTTTCCTAATTCATATAAGTTATGTAAGTAAGTATCATCAATATCAAGATGCATACAAAACAGTACTTTCTTACCAATGATTTCTTCGCAAAATCTTTTCAATGTTGTCCTATTAAGTAGGTACATTGCTACATGCTACATACATGCATCCTTCTCGTATTCTTGTTTCTGTTTCTTATGATTGAGAATCCGTCACTAATTCCATGCATGACGCACTCCTGCCAGAGTTACAACCACCAATGGTACTAAACGAGGTCGAATCATGTTGTCTGTATGTTTGGTTGCACCCGCAATCATTTAATCTCAGTAAAAAAGTTCATTAAATTTTATCATGGATAAATTTTGCAGAATAAATTAAATTCACTTGCATATCTAGTTGATTATTTATTGAAGGAGAGTAAAGGTCACAAGTATAACAGGGTCTTATATTTATTAAGTATGTACAACTAGTTAAAAAAGATAGATAGAGAGGGTCACATCTTATAAGTTTTGTGTTGTTTTTCACATCTTCACAAACTTTCCGACAAGTTGTTTCATTTTTATCAAATTCAGTGTGCGAATGACCGCCGTGTAGATGGTTTGTGCAACTGTGTCTGTTAGCGAATCGCAAAATTTTAGCTGCAAAAATTGAGTTAAATATTATAAAATTATATAATCCCCAATTTATGTACTATTGTTTTGATAGATGCTAGGTCCTATGTCTTAAAACTATTATAAATAAAGCATTTGATACATACTACCTGACAGCTATAATAGACATCATGGAAAATTGTTGTAGGAATTGGCCAGCAAGGCTATGCCTCATAATAGTCTTTGCTGGCTATTCCTTTGCAGCCACACCAGCAAGAGGTAATTAAAACAAACAAATATTTAAATTGATAACGCATGCTTAAACTTCATGTTTCAGCCGTATTATTCCAGTCCACCAGTTTTTGGGCATTTCATTTATTAATTTTGCAAACATAAGTAATAAATAATTAATGCATTGTACATTAATATGGTAAATTTTAATTTGTAATACAACGTGGAAGGGCAGGTATACTATGACGCTGCAGGAGCAATAAATATTTTTGTTGTTTTAATTATCATTTTCATAGTTCTGTGATTGTATGCAAAAAACCTCTCAGCGCCATTCTGATTGCATGTATGGATGGATTATGCATTATGTATCTGCCCTACCGTTTACTGATGTTGTGTCGTTCATTTTTTCTATATTTACGCTAACGGTTTTCTCTCTACTTGTATTCAAAACAATTGTTTATGCTTGCTGTAAAAACCTCATGTAATTTCAGAGAACTAATGTCATTCAAACGCATTTCTATGATAATTTGTGCTTTGACAGCATTTTTTTGAATTGCAAAGAAATTCGCAAAGAATTGCCAGAATTGTTATTGTAGAAGAGTGTGAGCGATCTACCCAATCATTCAATCCCTTTTTATTCCACCAGTAGAACCTGACAACTATCGTACCAACATTCAATCACATTTACCACTTCCTGCTCATCCTTCAAACTTCAATATGTTCTCTTGTGCTAATCGTTGTCCTACAAAGGGGCACAGCTCACAATTTCCCTGTCAGTGTAATATGCGCTGTTTGGACTTTCATGATTGTTGTACCGACTACGTACCGGAATGCTTAAGTTGTTCTATGGGAAGGTGTGACGAAAATCATTTTGAACCTGACCTGCCATGCCAATGTAATCAGGCTTGCAAGCGACACAAGGACTGTTGTGACAATGTTGCAGAAACTTGCGAATATGGTATGCTTATGCTTCTGAATGAGTTGCTTGATGATTAAATGCTTATTCATCCAAACATCGTACGATTATGAAAGTCTACAGTCTACAGATCATGGAAAAACTGGTTTTAGAGATTGGTGGCTTATTGGCATGTAGTTATGTAGTTTATTTGACTGGCAAATCAGAATCAGAATATGTGACTGAAACCTTTGACTTTAGAATGACTAAATATTAAACTTATAAATATTCAGATTCACTACGAATTACAGAGTTAAAGAATTCAGATTAGAATACTCAAATCAGCAAGAAAAGTTCTCAAAAATATTTACCTTAGTGCATACAACATATATATAACACTAATTTGTTGGAGACCAATCCTTTAATATCGATTTGTTTTCCTATTCATTTCTGCCGAAAGAGATATACCTAAATACCACTGGAATACCAGCTATTCCTATTGTTCCGTTGTTTTTGAGTCGAAGGTTAGAAACATGAATTTTAATCTGTAGCGAACTTTACACGCATGATTACACACACACATAAACAAAAGACCGGCTGCCTATCTTAGATTCTAGGATTTAGGTTAAATGAAACTTAAGTAGAGTTTTCAGGATACATGAAACTATTGAGCTGCTTGCTTTCTATTATAAGATTCTGCTTTTTATGATCGATTTTTTTTGCTCGAATGTTGTAAAGTCATAAGGGCTAAGCATTTTGAAAATGGAAAAACATTCATATCCGTGCTTTTCATTATTATTAGTCCTTTCAGGTCTTTTAACTCCGTCCGAATCCGATTTTTCATGTCTTTATGGGGAATGAATTTTTGGGAACGGAGCAACTTTTTCGAATTTTGTTTTTGGTAGCAGGTTTCAAACCTGAAAAGGTTTCCTTACGTCTGTTTTGTAAGAGTTTGTTTGAAGTTCACATTACGTAATGCCGCATATTCTATGAATCATCCATTATCCTGCCTATTATATGCAGCAGGAAGTAATACTAAATGCAGGATTCACAATGCTTCTTCCGGTTTAAATAAAAATCTTGGTGAATTATTGAACAGATTCTGTGACGAACGCCGACTTACAAATCTTATCAGAGGCAATGCTAACAGCAGATGTCAATAATTGCGCTGATTTGGTATCTGTCAATCAACAAGGATCCACTTCCTTCCACTCACACAGGGACAATGCTCCACTGCCGTAAGTCAATATGCGTCTTAATACAGAAAGATTTAAGCGGTTTAGATATCGTAATACACAAATGTCATTCACTGCAACTCAACTCATATTAGTGAGGAAATCAAACATCTTATTCTCCTAAATGATCGGTTTTTGAGAGATGTCCCTAAATCCTTAGGATAGTTTTCATTGTCAATGAAGCATAAAACGAGATTGGAAGTGTAAAGACGGAATTAAGGAAACGCCAACTGTGTACTTTTCATGTAGACTTCTGACTGTGCAGACATCCGCCTACACAAAGCCAACAATAGCAAAGCTCCTTCCTCTTCACAATAACTATGTGGCTAGAGTGAGCGACGCGGAGGTCGTCACATCACAGGAAACACAAGAAGAGACAGCCTTCCTTGATCTGGTACTGCCTACCAGTGTGATGAAAAAGGCAGAAAAGTTTTTAGTTGACAAAGGCTTTATCTCGAAGAGAAGACGTTTGTCAAACGGAAGTTATCGAAACAACGACAGAGCATTTCGTGACGCTGTTCATCAAATTTGGTTTGGGCTTTACTCCAGAGAGAATGGAACACTAGGCTCGTCCGGATTTGAGCATGTTTTCTTAGGAGAAATCAAACAGGAAAAGGTCCAGGGTTTTCATAACTGGGTATTTTTCAGTAAGGAGGAGCAAAACAACAATCTTAACTACAAGGGAAGAATTGGCCCAAATCTCAGTCTGGGAAATGTGAGTGACAGATGACACTACTATGGCGTATTCTAGGAATTCATGCAAATGATATCAATAATGTTATAAAGTCGTTGTATTACTGAATTGCATGATTCCATTCTAGCAACTTTCTTAGAATTTGTCATATTTGTTGCTTATGACAGTCATTCAATCGCTTCTAAAATCCAGAAATTTTCATATCCGTATTTACTTTTCCACGCTTGTAGGCATAGAATGAATTTTCTGAATGCATTTTTTTATTCAAACACCGGAGTTAAGAAGGATACGGCTTGGGCTTATCAAAGGTTCTTGTTTGTTTGCTGTTCAATCTGGTACAAATCTATGCATAAAGAAAACCAGAAAGGAAAAACCAACAAAGATGCCGTATCTCAATACAGGTTTCCCCTTCCTAAAGAATATCTCTAATTCCTGCCTTCCTGTCCATTTATGTGAAAATAGTTTGTAAAAGGATCCATCATTGTTATTTTTTCCGGACAGATATATTGTGCAAACACCGCGGATGTATTAATTTGTCATAAATCACGCCTTAAGTTGAAGTTTATATGGATTATCATATCATGAAGTAAAAAATCGGATGCAGATTAAATTATCAGTATTATCACATATTTGAATGCAGTTCCTCGAATTGCGTGTTTCCGTCCCTCTAGAAAAGTAGAAAAAATATATAATCCTAATTGAACTGAAACATTTAATCATTCCTTGTAATATATTTAATTAGGATTTAGTTTCGAATTATAAATTACGGTTTTAAAATAAAATAAATTTCATTTAAATAAAAATATTTATTATTTTAAACAGAAAGGAATGATTGTGAAACATAAATTTGACTGGAACAGCAAGGAAAAACCAATCAGTAGCATGTTCGTCGGAACCAGCCCGGAATTCGAAATTGCCTTGTACACCGTCTGCTTTTACGCTCGACCAGGTGCACGTTGTCCTGTTAAGTTAAATGGAAGGGACGTTACAATTCAAACTCATTACATCTACCGACAAGGAAAACGCTACGTTGGCAGTGCTTTTCCAGACATTTAAGCAATACGTATTATGCTAATTATTCATACATTGTTCTTCATTTATAACTACTTCATTTATAACTACTTTTAGTGTAAAGTACTTTGACAATGAAAATGTATGTAATAAAAGATGAAGAATTTCTTGGCGTTATCTTTTTGTTTAGATACCGTTTTGCAATTTATAGGAAATGGGATTGTGTAACGTAACTCGATATTTGGTAATAATGTCTCATGAAAAATACTAATCTATACCCCACTATCAATATAGTTTCGATACTAATGTTTTTACAGAACAATAAAAACGACACAATTGTAGACAATGGAATTACAAAGGAAATTGCAGCATAAATTTCACCATCTCAAGCAAATATCTTAGCATTGCTGTTGCACATTCACCCAAGCTTAATCACAAAATCAACTTTACAAAAGAGAAAAAAGTCTGTAACGTGCCTTCTTAGCTATGGCGAATATACGTGTAACATTAGTATTTGCGTTTCTTTTCTTAGATTACGCTTCTGCAATAATAAGTAAGATCAGCCGAAAATAATTTTAAAAACATATTATCAAAGACTCCAACCACAGTAGAGAGAATGGTATAAAATGAGCTTTGGTCAACCATAACATGACGCCATTTTTTTAAATTTAGACACAGTGACCGATCTTGAACTTCAAGTTTTATCGGAACTAATCCTAGACGCAGATGAAAACAACGCTGCTGAATTAGTTTCCATTAATCAACAGGATGCAGCGACGGATGATATCAAAGATTACGCAGATTTGCCGTAAACACCCGTTTATACTTATCGTCGAAATAACCATAATCAATAAAAATGGAATAATCCGAAGTTGTTTGATAGAGATTCATGTGACTATTTGAAATTTCAGGTTACTCACCGTAGATCCTGCCGCATACGAGAAGCCAACCATTAAGAAACTGATTTCCCTCTTTGATAACTACGTGGCGTTGGTCAATGAAGAAGAAAAAGTAACAGCAGAGGAGACAGCCGAGGAGAAAGATTTTCTAGATGCTATAATGAGTACAAAGATTATGCAATTAACTGAAAAGTTTTTAGTTGATGAAGGACTTATCAGTCCATCCAGTGGTGACATAACTCCCCTACGGGATGCTATTCATAACGTTTGGTTTGGTCTGTACACAAGAACAAATGGAACTCTTGGCTCATCTGGGTTCGAACGTGTGTTTCTTGGAGAAATTATAAATGGAAAGGTTGCCGGATTTCACAATTGGATTTTCTTTACCAAAGAAGAGCAAACGAAAAATCTCAATTATCAAGGAAAAGTCGGGGGCACTGTTAGTCTGGGCAAGGTAAGCATTACACTACTGCTCCTCATTGCATTTATAATATTTCTGCGTAAAGGAAGATTACACATTGAATTTTGTTTTATTAAATTCACAGAAGGGTAGCGTTATTAGCCACAAATACATGTGGCATAATTATTCTAAAGAAAAAAGTAGCATGTTAGTTGGCACTTCCCCTGAACTAGAGCTGGCTCTCTATACTGTTTGCTTCTATACTAGGCCTGGTGCAAAGTGCCCAGTTAAGCTTAATGGAAATATTGTTAATATCATAAGCCAAAATATGTTTGACACAGAGGGGAAGCGTTATGTCGCTCATGTAGATTTAGATTTGTAAGTTGTATTTGATTTCCGGAGCTGTTGTTGTCAAACGAATAATATAATAAACACAATTTATGTCATCCCAGGGATCTATTTCAAGTAGTAAATACCTAAGCACGCCTAATAAGTAAACAATACATCTTTATATAAATCGTTGAAAGGGTATTCATTGCGAATAATTTGAATGTATGTACAGCCGCATTCACCTTTCAACCTAATCTACGAGGAAGTCTGTCAGATAATCTGCGTTGTAGACATATTAGATCCGAGAAGCGACGCCCTGAAGCTTTTACATTATCTTACATTACGCAATGCCCCTCCATTCCTGAAAAATGTATTTGCTACTAACCACTCAAAGAAATAATTAGGTATATAAAATATATATTGATCAAAGCGCTTCAACATAGTTTTGGTATTACAGACTCAAACATCGGTAGGTCTTTCGTTTACGAAAATTTCGAGAATTTTTTTAAGCGATGATTCACCATGAAAATTTATCTGTCAGACCCACATGATCTCGATCTGTTCCTGTTGTGTTACCTTCTTCGTATACATACCTTCGTACATTTCGCCACATATCTATCACATTACATTACAACTAGTGCATCTCAAGTTGTATGCACCCTGTTGGAACGACGCGAATTCTGAAGAATAAAACTTTATTGTATAAGCCACCGTACATCTATTAAAAACACCATTCCTTCAGATGTGGTCGAACTCTAAGGAGAGATACATAATTACATGTGATGGACAAGGTACACCCTCTTCTGCCAAATGCAAACTTAGGAAAGGGCTCAACTACTCCAACACACTTACTAACATTCAACGTTACTATCATTGCCACTGTTACTTTACCATCGCCTGGTAAAAAAGTTTAACCCTCCATCTGCCAAAACGATGTTAGTTATTTACAAAGGGAAACGTTTTTCTTAGCAAAACGTCTGCCCAATATTGGGTCAACATCCCCTTGCCCTTGCATATTACGCTAGCATACCCTAACCTATTAGTCATCATCGTCGTAGTTGGAGTTTTAAGTTTGCTCCAATTTCCATATTTTCGTTTTCCTGAGAAAAAATGCTAAGGTAAAGGAGTCATCTTTTTCTAGAATTCGCACCACATGGTTAGGTATGCGTGTAACCTAAAAACATCATGCTCCTTTGATATACCAATGTAGGTAGTTTCCGTATGTGTCTTTAGAGATCATGAGTTTAGATGAAAGGAATCGAATCATCTATGTTTTCTTTGTGCTGATAATTTCTCTGGACATCAATTGTCAACAATAATTCACGCTTTCAGTTGTCAGCGTTTGCTGCAATTGAAAACGTCAATCCAATTCAAGTTCTTCTTCGTAATATGCCTACGTTAAGCAACAGTAGTATTCATTTTTCTTATTTTTCGGTGGAGATGACTACATCATCGGTTCTTGTAACTAACAATAAGACTTTGACGATGTGTACTCTATTATACATGGAATTTCTCAATAGTCGCGAGTAAAGTACCTTGTGATAATGAGAGAGAGAGCGAAATGTCAAGTAGTAAATTATACCTGTTTGTATTGTTTCTCAAAGGATCCGACAAGGTTATTCAAGGCTATCTCAGTGCGAAAGGTGGTGATATGATATAATTTGATGGCGAGTTTTTACTAAGTGCTCATCTCCCCAAATGGCTTTGGATGATGAGATGAACATACGTACAACGTAGGTAATTGGAATGGGGATTAGTCATCATTTTAGCAACGTTCCATCCCACTATGGGCAATTGCCTTCTTGTATTATATCTTTGAAAAAACCCATAAAAATCTCATTCGTCAGTATTAGAACGTTTTCAAACGTGAAACATTTTTGAGTAGTATAAAACAAACCTGCATATTATAAGCCTGAAGATTTATTTTTCACTGACCATAGCGTAGTATAACAACATAATCAGTACATTCTAATTGTAATAATACTTTCGCCAACTTGGGTACTATGTAATCATGTAAATTATGGGTCTGTATTATTGATAGAAATCATTAAGGCGTCCACTTTTTTAAAAGAATTTCTAGCAAACGATTTTTGATCAAAAATCAAAATCTCTATTGACCAATGATTTCGGCATACAAGTTTTCATCAATTCCATTAAAGACTTAATGGATCTTTTGTTTGATGGATGTCAAAGTCAAATCAAATCATCGATATTTTGACAGACCTTTATGCATGCATCTTCGAAAGAATGAATGACTGGTACATGTTTTGTTCAAAACTTGTTTGTTGGGATCTTGTTGGTATTTAGTCGTAATATAAATTGACTTAAATTTCTTCATCGTATTCATCAAAGTGCAACCGCTGGTTTTACAACTTGTTTACGACCCTTGTACTACTTCGGCGAGTCGTAATAAATCGAATTACGGCTTCACCTGAAGCCGGAATTCACAATTCTCTGCTTAAAGTTGTCGTGCAGACGCATTTTGTCATCAGTTCCATATTAAGGGATGAGTAAACGTACGCTTATGGCGAAAAGGAGTTAAAGAAAAGAATTACTAGGATTTTCTTCTTCTTAGTATCCGGTATTGAGACAGATCGAGGTACACATCTTACCTACATGTAAACTTGCACGCACACTACATACCACCCGAGTTTGCCTAGATGGTTTCTTGCGGTAGGCTGTGATACGTACCATTCTGCTAATTAAATTTCAGTTTTTGCATCATCACATATTCTTTCTCGGAAGCACATTGTTTACATATTATGCATGATTCTCACTGTTTGTTTATGAGTAAAAGTGTACGTGCTTTATAGGTTTTGTGTAATAATATATATCTAATATCTTAGGTCATTATCATTCCTACAGGCTATGAATGTAGGTTGTGTACTACAGGTACATTAAATAGCTGTGCTGACGTTTCAAAGAGCATGTGACTAATGCTTGCTGAAAGGGATGAAAATCTTAGTATTGCATATTGTTTAGCATTGTTGATCACTTCTTGAACTCATACATAGACTATTCCGAGTGGTGAATAAGCAATTTTTATGAATCACTACTACGCGCTAACGGCTACTAAAAATTAAAATGTAAACAATATGCAATGCTATGCTAAAGATAAAAAGGAAACGGACGCGTCCTTCCTTTGATAAGTATCAGCAATGAATGGGAATCCATTCATTTGATTTTTCGGCAGTTTATTATGTTTCACAACTTTTTTATAAGTTGATAAGTTGTGAGCATATCGGATGTCGTTTTTGACTTGTTTGTGAGCCAAAACACTATTTATAATTCAACGAGCGTTCACGTCAGGATATGAATTTTTTCAGATCAAATGCATATAACGTCCCGTGGAACTTCCTTCCGCAGCCGAAGCCTACCAGATTTCCTTTTCCCGTAAGGTAAAATGTGTAGAAAACCCCTGTCGGAATAATCACAACGGATTTAGCTATCCGCTTTGAAATGGGTATCATATCCGCATGGAAAGTGAGCGAAACAAGTGCATAGACATTAAAACACGTTATATACGGAGGGCAAATGTGAATTCATTCATTGAATTATTATCCTAAAACTGTTGCTTACCCTTTTTTCTCAATGAACCACTACAACATCGTTCACCTCAAGTGAACCCTTGTCTACCGCACTGCAACTGCTACGGATATTGCCCGTCCGGTTAGTACTCTTCTTAAGTCAACACCATATCATTGACGTATCTTACCACAATATACGAAACAAACAAGATCGTTGTGAGTTAAGGACTTGATTAGCAACCTCCCATCACTTTCCCATCACTTCATTCCCTTTTCCTGGGCTAAAACGAGCGCCCTAGGTGTACAACTAGATGTTGGTAAGGAAAAGGGTACAGGTGCGGAATAGGCAAAAGAGGGCATTAATACTTATATTCTGTCCGTCCGTCCGGTTTCATCCATGTTTCTAAAAAAATCCATCCGTATCCTCATTTGCTATACAACACATATGCTCCAAATCCACATATACAGGATATAACATCGGGATTACCTGTAACACATATATACGGCATCCTTTTTCATTCACGTATCTAGATGAGAACTATACGACAAAGCGTTATATACAATAAATTTATGCTCCTTTCTGAATCAAATGCACATTTAAGGATATTTCAATTTTGTGTAGTATTTCCCATTGTTGATTCCCATAATTTCCTTCTCCAGCTTACTATTTCGGGATGTTGTCAACTGTGTGAATGAAAAAGAGCGGGAACCATTTTCATTCATTTATAATCTTGCTTTTCATCAGCATCCTATTTCCAGGATGTGTAAACAACAGACAAATGGGGATCAGTTGGTGGGACCCTTGGAAAGGATTTGCGACTACGGCAAAACGATCGCTTTCGGTGATGAGGTGAAGGTGAGATTAGTATTATGCTCACGTAAATTGTTAGAGCACAAGGTGTTTCCCATCGCACACATCGTTAATATCCAGTAGTGAGAGCAAGTGCACAAGGTGGTAAATTGTAAAAGGAAGGAAGGTTATGGTTGATGATTTTTGAAGTTGTTGCTTTTATATTCATCGAAAAGATGTAATTATTATGAAGGGCTCATCAACACGGTTTACAGGTTACAAGGTTTGAATGGTTTGATTTTCACAGATGATTGTCAGATGCAATTCAGTGCGTTCTTTACATTTCTTTATCAAATTAAAGATCATCGAAGCAGGTTTATTTAATCAGTATTAACATGACGCATACGTAAAATGTTTTTTGTGTGTTATTATGTTTGTATGTTTCCCATGTCCTATGTATGGGAAAATTCACATCCTTCCGTTCAAAGTTTGTTCGTTGCAGACTTCTCTTTTCACCCCTTTCTCTCAACTCAAGAGTACATTCCCTTCTTTCCGCTCGGTTGCACATAACACAATGCTCTCCGTCCGTTAAAATTTAGTTACTGGATCAAGGAAAGCGGATTTCACACAAACTGGCGAAAAACGTAACTCATCCGATTCATTTTCTCACACTGTTAGTTTGAAATGAACTTGGCAAAACAAACGGTCAAAATTAATAGCATTTAAAACGACAATTTTACAGGATTGCAGGCAGAAACGATAAGTAAAGTTTGCAGGATTCACGAAAGATAATATTTAACTTCTGGGGATTCATTTTGTGTCTTTAGGGAGGTTAGTTTTACTTTACTATATGACTTCGTTGTTTGTAACATAAATACCCTTTGAAAAACTTTGAATTTATGAAAATCAAGGCGAACCCTTCAAACTTCATAACATGTATATCATCTAACAAATTCCCATATTCAATTCAACCTCATTATTGCCAGCTACAGAGCTCATGAAGACTCAAATCAAACTCAAATGACATCCGCTTGTGGCTACAATTTTGAAGTTGGCAACTCATGATGTGCAAGCTGATGTGTGATGAAATGTGATATGTGATATTTTTATCTTTCTAATGGCACATGCCTGTGCAAAACATGCAGCGACTTTAGACACATGGTTGCACACTTCGCATTTATGCTCAAACGACATTGTAAATTTCAGCAAACTTTCACCGGCCCGTAGGATCATTATTATTCCACAAGGAGCAAATTTTGTGGAGTGTTTCTTTGATGTTTTGCCACTGTGATGATGCTTTGACGATTTCATGCTTCTAACACTGTTTGCCATGATTCAATAAACAGTTCCCACTCGGGTTTATCAATGAAATAAAGGGAGAGAGAAAAACAAAAGAGGGAGAAAGGGAAAAAATCTCCGTTGTCTCTCCCAGCGTGGGACCTACTCACAATTTGAAAGGAACTAGACTGTGTAATTCTGATAGCTAAGAGCCAAACTGAAAATCCGAAAAGGGGTTTAGAGTAGTTCAGAGACTATAAAAATGGTTACTTTCATTCACTACACACGAAAAATATATACATATAAGTATATATACTAAGTTTCCATATTTAGTATCAGCAGAATCTATTTTAACTACCATGTATTACAAAGAGAATATTAATATTGAAACTCTATAGATGGAAGAGAACAAACTTATCATCATTGTGTATGAAACATAAACCAAATGATAAAAATGAATTTTGCTCTGGATGCGTCATCATCACTTTCATCAGCCAACGACAATGACGAATTCTGCCGAACAACGTTTGTCCGGGTGTAACGAAAGGATGCAGATGATACTGATTCATCATATCAAACACACGACTCCCTTCGGTTCACTATACTCGTGTAGTCTGTCACTGTTAAAACTGTCACAGTGGGTTGTATGGGAAAAATCTTTGTCAAAAAATAAAATCATACAATTCAATAGGATTTAATAGCAATAATCATGCTTATCATCAAACGAATTAGGAAGGGGATCAACAGGCACACGCGACCCTAATTTATACATTTGAGAACCCACATGCTCCCAAATATTGTATACATACATAATATATATTCTTTCAACATATAGCATACGCTATACGAACAGCAATGTATGTCAAATATTTTTTTCAACCAAGGATTCTCATAAATAGGGTCACCCCGTCACACTCATTGTTGTTAAGCTAGGATTCCGAACATCCCACCCTGAATTTGAAACGGAGATATGTTATGATTAGTAGAAAATGCACTGCGTTTTGCTGACTAATCCAGTGTTGATGAAAATAGGCAAGTGAACGTGAATATATTAACACACTTCATGTTCAACATTTGGTACGGGTGTAATTGGAGATGGGTTATGTGAGGCGACGACCCTTCTTCAGAAGTGCTCTCATCATTACGGCGCAGTCCCGCTAGTAGGTATACTGTTCAATTTTCCCTATATTCTTTTATTATGCAAGTTTGCCTCCGAATGAGTGAAAAGAGATGACGTGACACATCCGAGTCTAGGACGGGGATAATGATAAAGTCCCAAAATCTATGGAAAAGGGTCATCTGCGTTGCACTCTCATTCATTGACGGGTTCAAGTCAACTCAGAATATTACTCATCATTGCCAACTACACTCATGCTAAACAAACCTCGGGTAGATGGACAGTTGCAGCTGTTGATGATCATGTTGGTTTGTGTTTAATGCATAGGTTAATGCATTGAAAGCAGGAAAAACTTTCACAACAACACATTATGCATTACGTTGTTTACGTTTCCTTTGCACATTCGAGATTGTAGCTCGTGCTTCTCCTGAAAGAACAAAAATCTCCCCAAAATGATCATCCCACAAAAATCGTATGACTAACAATAAGCATGATTGTATTTTGCTTGTGGAAAGGCAAGCCCAAAAATGAATGAATGGATGAGTGGTTGTGTGAATGAATCATAAAACCTGGAAACTAGGGAAATGACAACTGGAAATGGTTTATGGAAGTGTAAGTTGACCCTCTTAAGTTGAAGCAAATGCTTGGAAAATGGACATCCCTTAATCACCATAAATAACATCTCTTCCTACGCAAATGGACGGACATCTGTACACTCAAAAAGTCACAAAGAGCGAATGTAGTTTTGTGTGGATAGCGAGAGTGTTTGGGTATTTTATGAATGAACAAATATTGACATTTTCCGTTTTTAAGCTAAATAATCGCTCCCTTCTGCTGCAGTTGTTGGTAAACTGCTTTGGTAGTTGTTGACTGAGGGTTTTCTTGGGGAATGAGGAGTGGATGACTAATAAAAGTGGCAAAGGAGTCTTTAAACCGTTATAATGAAGAAAAAACTGGAAACGGATGAGCGAGCAGACGCATGTCCTTGTCGTCTGTCGGACCGGAAGGCAATTTGATCGTAAAAGATCCTTTCCTGTTGGTATCGGAGAGACAATGACTATACTGAATGTGATCTGACTATTTGTATTGAAAATGAATGAAAAATGCTAAGAAGGAAGTTTTACGGCGATAGATTTCTTCAATATGAGGATGCAGAGCACATCACGACTTTGTATACTGACTACTTGACACTAGCGTTGTTGTTACTCACATCGTAATGCCTAAATAGTACCAAGCGTACATTCATCATGAGAATAAAGCTTAAAACTAGATCAGGAATTTTGGATGAATGTTTATGATCACCAGGTCGTTTTCAAAGGCCCTTGTTTAAACTATATTGTACATATTTCCTCCCCAATTCTGACTAAAAACTTATCGTGCTTTCTTCCGTCTTGCCTAGATGAATTATTTAAGTTGTTATTTCAATAATAATCTGTTAGACTTAAAGTATTGAATAAGTCTGAGTTGGAACACACAAAAACAAAAACCCAATTCCTAGAATAAATTCATATTGCTATATTTAATATTGACATGCTTACACGAAACATAAGTCAGTTGGTTTCGATTTTTACGACTGGTAGACAAGGCTGGATGAACAGAATGGCAGCAGTTGGCAGGCAGAAAGGTCTCCTTAACTGAATGCTAATTGATCGAATGTGATCCACTTTTTTATTCATGTATCTACTACATACGCCTATCCTGCTATTGTTCGGAGTAAAAAAGCCATGTGCTTAGGACGAGGATTTTGCACCTAATGTGGATTTTAGATTGGAAGTGAAGGTATCGAAAGGAAGCTTCCAACTTACACAAGAGCTGTTGATGGGTTGATAGGAATGCGAAACTTAATTAACTACATTTAAGCCTTAGAGCTAAGCAGCATAAAATAGCAAAGGGGCAAGCACGAATAGAGAATGTGTCTTAAGTACGGTGACTAATAAATTCTCTACATTTGCTTCTTCATGCCATCCACATCTTCCTCAAACTCTATTAATGAAAACTCCGTATGGTCAGCTCATCTGAAAGTATTCCACCTCCTCAGATTAACTTTGTGACCTTACGCTGCCATTACTATCAATCGATAAAGGCTCTCCTTGAGCAAAAGATTAGACAAATGAATGAAAGTAGGACACCATTTAGTCTACCAATCTTTCCATTTTGCTTCCTACAATCTGCAATAGTTCCACTCCACATATTATACCATGTAGGGAAGCTGAATCGCACATCCTAATTTTGGCAAATAGATGAGCATGAATGTGCTGGCATCGATGCTGTTTCTTAATACATCTTGAGTTATAAATGAGCTGCGCCAAGAAAATAACGTTATATTAAAATAAAAAGATGGATTCAACTTATCCAGGAAAAGCTCAGTCTACGATTGAACGAGAATCTGAGTGAGTAGGAAGGTTAATCATTAACCGTTAATGATTAATGATTTGATGAAGTAGCATACAAAATATGACACAAGGGTAAAGGGCATTGCTAAAAATTGTTTTCATATCAGTTCAAAATCACTTACTCACATCAGTTCATCATCGGGGGTTTTTAAATGTTAAATCGTTCAATTTTTGCTTGACACAAATAGTAAACCCGGATCGAATCCTTGCACTCAATTCGAATGAAACATTTGGCTTGCACCTGAAATAACTTTTAAGTATAGGATTGCGCAGGAACTGATAAGCATGACCTTTGTTAATGGAGCTGCCACGAGTTTAATTTAGTCCTTGCTAAACACAATAAATAGAAAATTGAATACCCCTATAGTCTATTGAATTAAACGCATAATATAATCTACAAATCATAGTGAAGTTACACAAATCATAACAAAGCATCCATCATCTGGAATCTTTTAGACAATTTCAAATGTTTGAAGCTCTCTGCTCAAGCACTCTCCACGCTATGATGACTCATTTTGTGTTCGCAAAAGCCTTGGGAATGAGAATCGAAAATGGGCTACACCAACAATACATAGTTTCGTCTAATCTAATGCATATAATGTCTCCCAAAAAACCTTCGACCTTCCGCCTTCTCGTGTTACCTCCCAAAAATGTTCCATTATTTACATGCATGCATTCATGAGCCCAATCCACAACTTCACGCATATGACTGCAATTAACTGGTGAATGCTTTGCATCCATTGAAGAAAAAAAACTCTTCGATTGCTATATATACACGACCACAAAATAGTCCAACTTCATATATCACACAATAGAGCTCGAATGTAGCTCGTTTTTTTCACAAGGATTAAGCTTTTGCCTTCAACAACCTTGCAATGCCTATAACCGCGATAGCAATACTCGTAAAGAGAAGACTACACTACAAAAGTATGTAAGTGTGTGCGTTCCTACTTTTGGGACCGACTGGATGGCCTCGGCAACCTCACTCGACTTGACAGCTCGTGCA
>JAHZNA010000714.1:0-17723 GCA_027743935.1 Sinodicranocentrus sp. ZH6 | reverse complement strand
CGATCTTTCTAGTTATACGTCTTATACATCCTGTCCATCACACATCTATCCCGTTCTTGTAAAACGTTGCATAAAAAAGTTTTTCTTAAAAGTGAATTCACGCTCAAGTCATCCGTCAAAATCCTTTCAGTTAAACTTGTTGAAAATTTGAAGGCAATTGGCGAGTAATTTTGAGAAAAATTGGATTCAATAATTATTATAAATGCACACCATTTATGGTGAAGCACAGATGAAGAAGACAAATATAGTTTTATGATTTTTTGCATCCACAATGTCTCTTGAAGTGATATTTCTATACTGTGCATTGTTCATAGTGTGTTTAGTTTACTTTTTGAGGAAAAAATCACCGATTTCCCAGTTCGTAAAGAAAGTTGGTGGTCCTCCCAGATTACCTTTCTTGGGGAATTCTTTGGAATTCATTAATAACTTTGACAGTTACGTATAATTTTATTATTACGAATGTACAAGAGAATATTTTTCTAAACGATCGTAAATTCTTTAATAGGAACACTTGTAACATTGTCGAATTGGATAGACAAATATGGCGGACGGTTTGTATTTTCAGTTGGCCCTACGGTCGTATTCACAGCAAATGACGCAAAGGATCTAGAGGTAACTTCGTTGAGATTTTTGAAGAACTGGCTTTTTCAAAATGTACAAAAATTGATTTTCTGCAGATAATTCTAACATCGATGATTGCAATCGAAAAAAGCAAAGAGTATGATTTGTCGAAGTCATGGCTCGGGGAAGGATTAATCACAAGCAAAGGTAAATGCCAAAATATCCCTATTCAAAAACCCCTTGAATAAGACGCTTAACATCTTAATTTTTGATATTTAAACTAAGGTCAGCATTGGATGCATAGACGTAAATTTATTACTCCTACCTTCCACTTTTCCATTTTGGAAAGTTTTGTTGGACCTATTGATGCGCATGCAAATATCTTATTGGATGTCCTTGATAAGATTTTTATTGCATCGGAAGAAAAACCTGTGTTTAAAGATATTTGCCCGTTTATCTCTCGATGTACTTTGTGATATTATCTGCGGTAAATGTAAACTTATAACACTTTCCTCAAATATGGAATTTGAAGGAAATTAATGTGCCTTTTAGTATAATTTTAGCTTTAGCATGTGTTGCTTGGTTTAGAAACTGCAATGGGAAAACAAATGAGTACCCAGACAGACGGTACAAGTGACTATGTTGAAGCGATTCACAAGTAAGCGTTTGTTAAAAGGTTTTTTATATTTATCTCGATTTAGCTTTTAACTTATTTTAACAATTTTTTTCATAAAGAGTTGGAGAACTCTTTCAATATCGAGTCATAAGGCCGTGGCTTCTTCCCGAGTTTATTTGGAAACTAACGAGGGCAGGAAATCAAGAACGAAAATACATAAATACCATAAATTCTTTCACATACAAGGTATGAAAAACTTTTAGGAATTGGTGTTTAAAAAATAATGAAATTGGAGCAACGATGCACTTAACTAATTAATACAAACGACAACAACATCTAATAGGTCATAGAAGAACGCAGGAGTTTTCTTAATAATGGTCCCTGTTTTAATGACACAAATGAGCNTAACTAATTAATACAAACGACAACAACATCTAATAGGTCATAGAAGAACGCAGGAGTTTTCTTAATAATGGTCCCTGTTTTAATGACACAAATGAGCCCGTAAAATGCATCAATCAAGATGACAATTTCGGTAAAATCATGATGCCAAGAAAATGCATATCATTTTAAGGAATGACGTCGATGTACTTACCAAAATACTAGTGTGTTATAATTGATTGATTGTTCGAATTTCAGGAAAACCCCGTTTGGCTTTTTTGGATTTACTTTTACAAGGGCAGCGTTATGGGGAAGATATTTCGGACATTGGTATTCGTGATGAAACAACAACTTTCATTTTTGCAGTAATTCTTTCGTTTATTGCACTAGTACGTTTTCAAAATAACATTGGAATATAATATTATAAGAGAACTTTGAATAATCTACAAGGGTCATGACACGGTGTCAGTTGCTGTGAGTTTCTGCTTGTTCAACTTGGGGAATTCCCCGGAAGTACAGGTAGGTTACTAAACAGGAATGGGATACTGCTAATTCAATAAATGATACGATATTTACTTTTATCTGAGATGAAAATGAATATTGTACAAAAAACATTGATCGATTCATGGAAATTCATTTTGTTTGTGTTTGTTCAGGAAAAGTTGCATCGAGAATTGGATATGATTTTTAAAGGAAACAATTCTAGACAAATTTCATCGGCAGACTTAAAGGAAATGAAGTACCTCGAGTGTTGCATAAAAGAATCATTACGATTATATCCAAGCGTCCCTGTTCTTGGTCGCCTGCTTAGGCAACCTTTAAAGCTGGATGAGGATCTCACAATTCCTTCAGGTGTGACGATCTTTTGTATACCGTACAAACTGCATAGAAACTCCAAGTATTTTCCAAAGCCGGATGAGTTCATTCCGGAAAGATTTGCCACTGGAAGTTGCATGGCTAATAGGAACCCTTTTGCTTACATTCCATTTTCCGCTGGCCCAAGAAATTGCATCGGTTAGAAAACTTAATCTTTAAGGAAATTAATTACGCATAAAACTTACTATTCTAGAAATCGTTAATATGCTTCTACAGGTCAAAAATACGCAATGATGGAAGCAAAAATTATGTTGGCTAGAGTTCTGAAAAGGTTTAAAGTGAAATCACTGCAAAAACCTGAGCAGTTGGAAGTACTGTCTGAGATTGTATTGAGACCAAAAGGCGGAATTATGCTGCAACTTCAAGAACGCAAATAGTTTTGACTATTATAATATTAAATATAATAACTATTATTTTTATTAGGCATGTTGGCATCACAGAAATGCTAAAAATACACAGAACGAATTATTGCACTTTAAAATTAAAAAAATATCACCAACTTATTCTAGTAAAACAAATAATGCTGTATTTTTCGGATGTACTTTTCTGCTTCTAACGTGGGCACATGATCCCTCTTCCGCCAGAAATATCAAGTGTAATGCCCTGAATAAAAGTTAAAACTATTTAGCGAAGTTTTAGATGATTTTTATTGTACTGCTTGAGGATCCTGCTTACCGTCATAAACCCTGACAGTTCATTCGAAGCCAAGAAAACAATAGCTTTTGCAACCTCTTCAGCTTCACCAGGTCGTCCAAGAGCATGAGTTGATTTTGAGTGCTCCAAAAATCTACAGTAAAAACAAAATTTTAAAGGTTTTAAATGTTCAAAACATGAAAGATTTTTGGAATTATTACTACTCTAGAGTCTATAAATTAGGTATACACAGTTTTTATGTCAATATCATTTATATGATTTTATATCCATACGAACCTAAGTTGTAAAATAAAATTCATTCGTTGGTCCATCATCAACGTATATATGCATGTACAAGTAAGAATATATGTCCATGAGTTACATTTTGCCAAAAATTTTCCAGCACTCCTTTGCATCTTCTTGATCAACCGAAATGATATTCAATGACCGTACGTTGACCTTTGCGAAAGGTTGTCTAATAGTCGTATATATACATGTACAAGTAAGAATATATGTCCATGAGTTACATTTTGCCAAAAATTTTCCAGCACTCCTTTGCATCTTCTTGATCAACCGAAATGATATTCAATGACCGTACGTTGACCTTTGCTAAAGGTTGTCTAATAGAAGCGCTTTCATGTATAAATTATCTAAATGCTATCATAAGTCAGCACTTCTTTGGGACTAAATATTGCAAAATTCGTCGGCAAAATTTGTTGATTCAACATTTTCAATGAAGTAACCTTCACGAGAATCAAGTGCTGTTCACGGCGACCTACTTTTCATGGTTAAATGTACATGGATCAAGATACACATGCATAGAATGTATATTATTACATACCTATATGACATTGTTGATCTTGCACATTATCTACAAATATCTCTGTATTTGGCTACTCATTCATTTTATCATGTGCATCTATCAGGATTATTCATTGAGGATATATTATATGCATATCTTGATTGTATGCATTTCACTTCACTCACTATCCGTGTCTCACAAATTTAAAATTAATCTGCGTAGTAGGCAGAAATGAGTTAAGTCGTCTGCAGTGTTTTTTTTTTGCTTTTCATGCTTTCATCTGTATAATTTTTGCAATCAACAAGTAGAAAGTGTAATTTACGGTGTACTAGCTCTTAATACAGGTTCTTAGTCATTTCTTAGTAAGTTTTCGGGTTCAGTGTCCTCAATTTTAGCTAAGAGTATACCTGCTGTTTGACTTTGCCATGTAGTACATAAGTTACATGATATAAATATCACCCGTTGGAAATCAGAACTTATTCTGAACTTGCTAGACAATAAAACTCTCACACAGGTTTTGAGTAAACAAAGGTGTAATTTATGCTGGATAGACAGACAGTGGCTGAATGAAGGACATTAATGTATTTTTTTGAGATCGTTTTTTGGTTATTGTTGTAAAAATGGCCGGTACTGATCAGTGGGTTGCACTTAACAATGGGCTCAAAATGCCAAAAGTTGGGTTGGGATGTGGTGCAGTAAGTTTTCGAATTAGTCACTTTAGTTTCTTCTACCAAGTTCGCAAGTTTTAAATGACATATTTGAACCTTTTACTTGCATCTAGATTAAACCAGAAGAAACCGTGACGGCAATTGAATGTGCATTGGATGCCGGTTGTCGGCTTTTCGACTGTGCTTTATTGTATGGAAATGAGCCCAACATAGGGGATGCTCTTAAACAAATGTTCGACAAGGGTAAGGCTAAGAACTTCCGACGAAGTCTTTTTTCCAAAAGAGGATGGACTGCTCAAGTTCGATTACTCAACGGATATACTCAGCGTGTGGAGAGCTATGGAGGCACAGGTAAAAGCAGGGAGGGTAAGAGCAATTGGAGTTTCTAACTTTAGTGCAGACCAAATGCAAAGGATAATGGAGACGGCCGTGGAGCCCATAGCGAACATCCAGGTTCGGAACAGATTACTGTACTACTTCTGAGAAAATGTAATCCCCATATTGAATGTAATTAAATTGGTTTCTGTTTTTTCATCGAATCAGTTGGAAGTTCATGCCTACTTTCAACAAAAATCTCTACGAACATTTTGCATAGAATATGGCATCACAGTATCTGCCTATGCCCCTCTTGGTTCTCCTGGAAGGCGAGAAGCATTTATGTATGTATGAAATGTGGGAGCCATAAAGCATTAAATAGTTTTGGCAAGCTTGTAATATAGTTGTAATTTTTTAATCTTTGAAGAGGTTCACAAGGAATTCCAAGAGTATTATCAGATCCTGTTGTCATTCAAATTGCGGAAAAATATCAGAAAGATCCCGCACAAGTTTTAATTCGATTTTTGTATGAGGAAGACGTGATTGCACTACCAAAAAGTTCTTCTCCAAAAAGAATTAATGATAACTTTAATGTTCGTAGTACACAGTCAAATATTTATCTTCGAAGAAATTGTTTTCGGAATTCTTTTCCGAAAAACTTTTGTTTTATGCAACTGTGTGTGTGTTTGACAGATATTCAGCTTTGCCTTATCACCTGAAGAACGGGAGGAACTCAAAGCACTAGATAAGGGAGAAATTGGAAGAACATTTAACTATTTGGAGTTATTCATAGGAGTAGAAAAACATCCCGAAAACCCACTGGCTCATACACCCAAAGTTGCCGCATCTGCGTCTTAAAACTATTCATGACAGCAATATATGGTCATGGGCATGGATTTTTCCTTTACTAACAATTAAATGTAAGCGTGACTCTAATCAAGATGACTACAAATACTCATTTTCAAAATGATTGATTTTTTTCCCAAATGACCTCCGGAATTTAATGTTATATTTGCCTATACTTATCTGTGAATAAAGATTTTAAAACCTTACTTTTTGTAAGCTTCTTGGTCCATACCAGCGGCTGAATGTAGCCCAGTTCTTATCACACCTGGATTTACTGAATTACAACGAACTCCATAACTAGCCAAATCTAATGCGACACATCTGGTTAGCTGATCTACTGCCCCTTTACTCATACAATAAGAAAGTACTCCAGGAAACTGAAATGGAATTCACATTAGGTATATCATAAAATGAACTAAGGTCTGTCGCATTAGGAAGGAATATTTTTTATTTTTTCCATAACTTTAGTTTTACTGATGACAATTTTTTCAAATTTATACACGTTGTAGCCATACTAATGAACAACATCTGTAAAAAATTACATGTACCCAGCACGCACCATGTAGGAGTTATAAGTTGAAATTCCTAAGCCGAAAGCTATTTTTTCTTACAGCTCGCAATCCGGTGACACTGGAAACATTAACAATGCTCCCTTTAGTCGTTTTCAAATGTGGAGTAGCAGCTTGAGTTGTAATGAAAAGGGCTCTAGCATTAACATTCATCTGCTTGTCGTAATCCTCTAAAGATAAATTTTCAATTCCTCCTCCAGTCAATATCCCCGCAGCATTTACTAAAACATCTAATCTACCAAATTTGTCAATTGTCTTCGACACTATATTTCTGCAATCTTCCACATTTTCCAGGTCTGCTGGAATTTGAAGAATCTTGAAGAAAATTTTACATGCTTTAGCATTTACTAAAACATCTAATCTACCAAATTTGTCAATTGTCTTCGACACTATATTTCTGCAATCTTCCACATTTTCCAGGTCTGCTGGAATTTGAAGAATCTTGAAGAAAATTTTATATGCTTATTACTCGAACTTTATAACAATGCGTGTAGAAAAGAAAATTTGCATGCGTACGGTATATTAAGCACAGAGTACAAAGAAACAATTCACACTTCGTTAGATGAGATTCCAGCTTGTTTGCAAGAATTCAAAGTTTCTTCCAGTGCATCCCGTCGCCTTCCTGATATTGAAACCAAGCACCCATTTTTTGCGAATTCAATAGAAGTACATCTTCCAATGCCACTCGTGCTTCCTTGATTTCAAAATTGCAATCATTACAGCTGGTTTAATTTCATTTGAAATGTAGATACAAATTGTTTTCCTTTTTACTCACCGGTTATAAGCACAACTTTGTTGGCAAGTCCTGTCAGCAAGCTGCTCATTTTTAGGTATTTACAGTAATTCTATGCTGCACAATATTAAACAAGCTAGTGTGTAATGACAAATTACAATGAGTACACTGATAAGTTATTTACTTAGTAGAACGCAGAATTATGTTTGGGTGGACCTAATGAAACTGGAAAACTTTGTCAAGGAGGTCTCTGCCCGCTGGAATTTTACTCTGCTGGAGCAAAGAGAGATCAAGATATGGACACCACATGTGGATTTAGGGAACTCCACCAGAGAAGCATGACATGTGCTTGTGTGTAGGTCGTTAGCTAGTATATGTGAAATGACTGTTCTTTTAATCAATCTTTGCTACAATGCTGCTTATAAGCAGTTTTAGCCAATTTTGAACCCGACGGAAACTCACTTTTCTTCAGCAATTATAGCGCAAATTAATTTTGTAACTGGGACGAAGCCTGTTTTAAATAGAAATTTAATAAAAAGATGTCGAATCATACGTTATAGACGGGGAATTCTCCATGCAAAAGCATTTTCAAATGCTAAGTAAACATATAAATGCAAACCTACTTGTATTCATCTTCCAGTATTGGAATTCATTACTATGATTAATTATGTACATGCAAACGCGTGAGCTCAGATAAAACATTTCAAATCACGTGTCATTCGGTACCATTTGCTCGTGTCAGAGACAAAAGTATATAGTATATATTTAATATGCTTTAAACGGCATGCCATGAGTTTTTAAGTTTTTGAGTTAAACTTTTTAACCGCTTGAATGAACTTATTGCCTGGATCCACTTTCACAGGATTCACATCCCACGATCAAAACTAGTCAGAAACTTACTATTTTATTAATCAAGTATTTACCCATGAAGCAAGAGTAGAACTAGGCAATTTTTGTAAAATAAAAACTTTCACTTGTTCCGTACCGTACCCAAAAGAAACCTATAAATAATGTTGTATGTTGATACGGCATATGCATGTTAGCTTGGTCGCATTGTGTATAAAAGAAAAATCTTAACCACGCACGCACATCCATGAGAGGAATTTTTGTGGACTTTCGTCGATATTCCTTAAAAGTCCAAGTAATACATTCCCACAGCTACTTTCCTTCAACAGCTCTTACTTTTACTTTTTATCATGTCATGATCACGTCGTGAGTTCGTGATCCTCATATGGCATACAAATGTAACTGAAAACGCTCTAGCCTCGTCTTTACCAAAAGTGCTGTTATTTTTAACCTCTTGATGATTTCATTGGCTTTGTTCTACTCGGAAGAAAAACCCTGGGTGGAAGTGTTGTTATAGCAGACATCAAAACTGGAAAATTGAAAGATGACAGTGTACTTATGCATAGTGCCAGTGGAAAAAAATGTGTATTTTGGTAACAAAGTGAAAACTGCATGGCTTCCTTGAAACACAACGCGGAAGTAATTCTTAATTTAGATGCAATTTTTCTCGGCCTTACTCATCAATATAGTGTAGATCTCTTTTATGTATTTAAACTGTTATTAATAAAAATCTTCAAGGATTCTTAAAACTTCTACGTCCTCCATTGATATTTTTATCTAGTTTTCTAAGCAAGTATCACGAGAGATTCATTTAAGCAATCTTACGCAGTAGAGGAAAAATGGGAGGGTTTAGATCATCCAACACAAGTAGTTGACCTGTACTCCTTTTGGGATTTCATTTTAAACGTATGAATTGCTTCTGAAATATTAGTCCTCCCATAAGATCCCCTGGAAATGAGAAACTGGATGTAAGACAATTTAGATTTTGAAGAAACAGACAATCGCAAAACCTAAATCCTGAACTATCACATAAAACGTTATAAACAGTTGTATTTATTCATCTGCATTGGTATTGCATGACATCTCATAAGATTGTTATATTTAGCTTGACCTGTACTCCTTTTGGGATTTCATTTTAAACGTATGAATTGCTTCTGAAATATTAGTCCTCCCATAAGATCCCCTGGAAATGAGAAACCGGATGTAAGACAATTTAGATTTTGAAGAAACAGACAATCGCAAAACCTAAATCCTGAACTATCACATAAAACGTTATCAACAGTTGTATTTATTCATCTGCATTGGTATTGCATGACATCTCATAAGATTGTCATATTTAGCATATCCCACCTAATTTCCGTTCTTGAAATGTCGTATGTCTGACTGATGATGCACTCTTTGAAGTCTCAAGTAGGTATCCATTTCTGTAGACTTTTGCCACCACGTACATAACTGCTGGCTGGGTTATCCCCAATAAACAATGTTTTCAAATGGGACCTTGAAAAATAACATTCTATTTTCTATTCCATAAGAACGCGCATATGCGTTGGAAATATTAAGCATATAGCCCCCATTTGGCGTTGTAAGGTAATGATTTTATATGGAAATACATATGCTCCATGAAACAATTCTAATGTGTTAAACTTCTCAGTGCCAGTGTATATATATGCAATAAATATAAGCACAATATGTTATGTTATGCATATAAATTGGAGGAATTTCGATCAAATTAGTATTGAGTTGAGAATTTTCGCAGAACAACTATTGAACTATTCCACGAAATTCTACAGGAAGCTCTCCCAAAGCTGTTTACAGATTCGTAGATTTTTCAAACTGTTGTGTTTTGCAAACAAGCACAGAGAAACCCCTTCTACTCAGCTCACAATTCACAAGGAAACGTTTTAAGGTATAACGAGATTTATGACACTTTGCAGTGTCGATCACGAATCTGAAGTATGTTTGTAAAAGGAACTTTTGGGGCGTTATAATACAATTATACTAAAAATTAGCATTGAAATAACAGGGAAAATGGAAAAAAAAATTTATTGCATCAAAATTTCTTATCAATTGCCGAAAGTTTGACTAATAAAACTACAATGTTATTTAAGCAATTCTGCAAGTAGAAATTTTAACAAAGTTTGAATGCAAAATACTAAGATTACCCCTACAAACAAATATAAACATTTTAGATTGGTACTTTATGACTAATTTTTTACGCTCTATTCCTTGATAAAATAATAAGTTAGTACTTAGTTTTCCCCGTGTTGTTATTTCAATGAGAGTTTTCAGTATAAATTCTACACTTAAAAACGCTTCCTTGTCAGTAAGGCTTCTACATTTCCTAAATTATTTCCTCAATTTCCGTTATATAACATCAATTTGAATTTGACCTTGTCCTTATCAATCACAGCATTTGCGCATTTTACTGTCAGGAACAGATAGAACAATCAATGATATTGCTAGTAAATTATGCACCACGTGCCAAGAAAACAGTTGGGTTTGAGTCACGTCACGCGACCGTATTGCAAATTGCAATCACCTAAAACTGTCTCCAGATGTTTAAGTTGGACCATCCGTCGGTAAAAATGATTATTTCTTTTTTCATTTTAAAGTACCATGTTTGTACTGCTATCTGTAGTTATCTGAGCAAATTTACATTTTCCGTCTTATTTTCAGAATATTTTTTATTCTGCACTTAAGCCAAGCCATGCCTGTTCCTTTAACGTTACATATTTATTGTGAAGATGCAGAGCATAATCATTTTACCCAACTCAATTTCATCCTGAGCATTTATCACAAAGCTTAGTTCCTGCTTTATCAAATAACACTTGATCCTTAAGCATAAGAAAAGGGAAATTTTTGGAAGTCCCCAGGTGCCCTTAACACTTGTTAAAAATATAAAGCCCAAAAACGATTGGGATATAAGATCAAACACGCAAACAACAAGTAAGGGTATCAGTTCAAAAGAATCCAATCTATTCAAGAAATCAGAAAATCCTTACATCCAGCATTGAAAAAAATCCTTAGGCTCTTAGGCATCCCATCATTTCTGGATCCCTTTTTTATGCGGAAAACATTGAGGCTGTAGAGAACGATTGGATTTTGAGGGAAATCGACAGGATACAAGCATATTATAATGTATGCCTCAGGTATATTCTTTGTGCTGTAAGGAATCTATAAGATTTTTTACCGAATAATAGTGGCCTATCTTAAATGCAATAACTTTCTAATACATCCTCCTCCTCCTGACATTTTATTTAAGGCATTACCTGTGGACTTTCCAGAATGCTGAGCTAAGTTTTCAGCTTCAATAAAAGCGAAATGGAACTGAACCTGTGTTTGACCTCGAATTCTTTCCTCATCAGAAACAAATCGTAAAAAAAATTGTTCCGCGTTTGCTTGTCCTCAAGAATTACATGTTCTTGTCTGCCATAGGTACTTGTCAATATTACAAAGAAATCTCGGCAATGCTGGGGAAAAAGGTAGAAAGGGAAATTTTTCCTGTTATTAGTAAAACGATTCATGAGGGAATCGTTAATAGACACCTTATGACTTGATTTGTGGGCAAAGTTGGTTGAAAGTAATTTTTATTTGTTATGAAAAACGCAGTATTTTTCCAACTTTGTTCAAGTGAACAAGTTATTTGGGGTCGTTCTTCTTTTTATGTTCCCTCATAGGCTAATACGCAGTGAACTTCATCTTTTACAAAGTTTTATTCTAAAAAGAAGTAAGAAAACCAAAAAAAAGCACAATGGGGAGACCTGAGAATGTAAGTAAACAAACAAGTAAAAAATATTCTTCTTAGTCAGGATTGTATTGAATGCACTTGTAAAAGACCACTTGTCGTAAGTATAAAATAAATCGGAATGGGACAAGTTTCCAAGCTCTTTTTAAGACTTGAACATGTGAATCAGCAGTTTTGAAATGCAAAAAATGCAACTGCGTTGTTGCTCACGAAATTAGGTTAGGTTACAGAATTGCAGTTGCAGTGAATGATACTTCAGGCATATAGCTGGAGAAAGTGTCTCTTGACATGAATTGAGGAGATTACATTACAAATTTTATTTGCATTTTATATTTATTATAGGCGCTTTGGGTCTCTCCAACAACACTCGTGTACATTTTCTTACTTGGACTAGTGTCCACTCATGCATCCAGTATTTCGCGGAGTGCATATGATCCCTTTTCCCAAAGTGAGGACGATGCATTGGGGGATTTTGATGATATTGGCAAATCTAGCTTGGATGACTACTCAAACTTCATGGAAGGTAAGATTCATCGATTGTAGCTGGGTTTGTGTTTTATTCGCCCTTTGGATATTAAACTATTTCTCTATACGTACGGAAGAGATCAACATGCTTCAAAGAAATACACATGAAATTATTGGTTTAACTTGAACTTTTAGCACGTGATTGTTAAGCACAATTTTTTCGTCAAAAAGAAGAAATTGACAGTTTTTTCTAAAGAAATCACGCGCCTGTTTTTACATTTTTCGTCACTATTGAAATTATCCAACCGAACAAAGCGTAACTGAAAGAAATTTAGGAACTTTAGCATACATAATCACAGCCTAAGGACGACTCCCTTAACTTTCAAGGCTAAAAGATAACTTTTTTATTAACAAAATACCAAGAACCTAAAATTTTGTGTAACTTTCATCTACATGACATGTTTTGACTTTGCTTCACATCTATGTAACTTCCCGTCTTAAAGAAATTAATATACAACAGAGCATGAAGGGCAGTGTCATGTTTCCAATTCCAGTAAACTTTCTTCTGGGAAGTGAACCCAAATGACATTGCTTTCTAGTGCATACTCGCGTAAACGTAGTTCAGAAAAGCTTTCAAACTTCATATCATTCCACTTGTGCATTGTGTAGAGTGCATAAAATTAAATACCAGTTTAGTCTTGTAATTAACTTCAAATGACTAGATTTTCCATTAAAATTAGAAATTAGAAATGCTAATTTGAACAAATACAGCTTCTGACTTCACTACGCCTTCAATCATTTCAACTTGACTTATTTCCCTCTGCAATCATCACCTCTGAATGCAAAGCTCCCTGCCTCTCTGCAACTTCTTTTAGCTCACTGAATTATCAAACTTTCCCGGCACCATGCAGCGTCGTCAATATAAAATTTTAATCGAATTTTACACGAGATGCTTATGTTGAATGTCTCGCCAAACACGAGGTTATCCTCTGAGCATCATCCCCCGTGAAGTGTCTCAACTCGCTCAAGTAGTTTCTTAATATCATCATGACAGTCACGTTCAATACACATATTTCCCACTATCCAGCCCAAACTACGAATCTCCTGGAGTGTTGAAAAGTAAATCAAATAAATGCCCAGAAAAACAGGGTGTCAAATTAAAACCGATTCCCTGAAGGCGGGTTCCTTCTGAACCTCACACTACTGATTCAATTCCCACGAAGACCGTTATATTATTATAACATGTTGTTATGCGTAAATTAGCTAAATCAAGGGGATCTACCGTACAGTGAACATTGTACCTGGATTCGACAGAAAACTCACAACATAATGCACATTTGTATGTATCTGACGTTTATTTTGTGACGGCAGTCACGTTCTATCGTCAACATCATCACTTACATATACCTCTTTTTGGAAATTCCTTCCAAGAGTTGCACAGATAGACCTTAGATACACAAGACAAAGGAGAACGCTCTCATTGGCTAGAGTAAACACAAAATTTCACTTACATACAGGTCTTCTATCATAGCAAAACGGGGGAAAATCGGAAAAGAACAATACTTCTACTTCTACTTACAACTTTCAGTCAACCCAATAAAAATATTTTTTCTGTTTTCTTTCTCACTCTCAATCTCTTCACAACTTGAGCTAGACAAAATACGAATTTTTCTATTCTCCTCAAGAACTAGTAAAAGCTTCATGAAGGAGTCTCTCTTTCCCTCTTTTCCTAAGATGTGATCTCTAAATTGAAGTATATTTGTTTAGCAATTAGTGAGAAGAATACGAGCAAATGCTCGTGTAATCCTTAGATGTGTATGATTTCTCAGTGTCCAGAGAGATTGACGTCTTTTATTTATTGTTTTTCTCTTCCCCAATTCCTCGAATGGAATGGAGAAGGTTTGATAAGTTATGATGAGAAGGATACGCATGAAACCCTGTTGACGACACTTCTCTTCATCTTCAGTCTTTTGTTTGCTTCACTTTGTATTACTGCTTGAAGGACAGCAAGACCTAGAAAAAGAGAAAGCGATTCTCAACAAGAGGGAGATTACAGACTCGTGGTGTGGTATATGTTTTCCTCGAAAACTATATCCGCCACAAGTATGCGCTTCCCTATCATTGGAACCAACCACTCGAACTCGTCTGGATGGGATACATAGATCAAGTATCTTATTGCGACTATAATATGTTGCATCCTCCAATATATGTGTGAATTGTTATTCTCATCAAGATTGAACTAGAAAACTCATTACAATTCCATAGCTCATCGCTACATAGCACATCATGTTCATCATTCCTCTCCAACATCATGGTTTGATGCCTGCTGTTTGTAATCACAACTTTTTCCGTGTGGTTGCTCACACAGCCCACACGAGTCGATGCAATAATTATTAATGTAGATGATTCCAATGGGATGACCGATTTCAGAAACAATTTACAACCAGCCAGGAAATATCATGGTCATTGAGTGGGATCCTTTTAGACTTACTCGAACATTCTAGCAGGTTTTTTCCGAGAGAGAGAGAAAATATGGCATTTAGAGCTTACTGAGAGTTTCAAAATGACTTACATGCCTAAGTGGAAAAGAGGCATTTTGATTACAGATTTCCTCTTTCATTTCTCACTTATTGATTGGAAACATATGAGGTAGAACTGGAAAGAAGATAAATGATTCGAAAATAATTCATATATATTCTCTTATAAATACTGTTTCACTTATGTTTTCTCTCTCGTTCTTTGATTTTTTAGAGGAAACCACAGGTCACAATGTACAAGGTTCTGGGGCTATTACTCTTGAAAAAAATAATGGGAAGGGGGAAGAAGAGAATTTCTATAATTCATTGGGATCCCTCTCTCCTTCTTCAGTTCTTGCCACGGAGAAGGAATCCTTAGCAAATGGAGTGAACTCAGAGTCGACCCTATCTTTCAGCTACACTTATCCTCCATCAGACACTCCACTTCGTGGAAAGGACTACTTCTCCAAAACAGAGAAATCTCTTCCTGCCAAAGGAACAAGAGTAAAAGTCGGTGAAAAAGATGGGGTTTTATCGTATTCTACGAACGGCAGAAAATGGACACTATCACCACTGGATCATTTGACCATAAAACAAAGTCAACCTAGTAAAACCAGAGAATGGAAGGAGAGACGAAGAACAAGAACGAGGAGCTCTGTAAGACAAGATATTTTGGCCTTATTGCGCTCCCTTACTCTTCTCGCCAGATCAAATAACCGCAACAACAGTGATGCACCATTATCACTGGGAGTAGGTCACGATGCTAGCAATGACGTTAGCACGAATAGTGTGAACGGCTATCAAGGGGGAGTGGGGATACTGTTAACTTCAAAAAACATCAAAATTGGAAACATGCCTAGTTTTACACACTCAGCAGCCGGTGCCGCAACAACAATGAGTTCACTTACATCATCCCAATCCCCGAGAATATTGATTAAGGTTGAGGATAAAGAATACAAAGATGAAAATCAAGACAAGGCGAGCAATCCTGGAGGAGTTGGAGTTAAAAAAGGAACTGGTACAAGAGCCAGTTTACCTTTTCAGTTTCCTTATCGAATTCCATTCCCCTACGTGAGAAGAGGAAGTAATGAGGACACTTATAGAAAAACCGGAACCAAGCTTCGGAATACTAAAGAAAGGACTGACCCCAGCCAAAGAAGATTGGCGAGTCAGGAAGGAGTCTTACTTCAAAGAAGAAATAGAAGTAGGCGAGATGCCAGAGAAACGGAGGACGCAACCAGGGTCGAGAATCGTGAGGCATTTGTGGATTCAATAGAACACCAATATAATTCCAACGAAACAGCAGCACACTCTGTGGAGGAGGAAGCACCCGTCAAAAATACAGCTCCTTTATCAAATCCTCTAGAGGCTTTAGAAAGGCTTACTCGAATGCTGGAGAAAATGGTACGCGAGTTGAGCCAGTTCCGACAGAAATTTACTCTCAGACTGATCAAGATGACGGAGCGGGAGGACATTGAGAAAATGCAAGATATAATGAAAGACTTTGAGATTTCTCCAGAGAAGCCCATTTTCTTCATTGCTGGAGGGATTAGGAAGCCCAACATTACTATTATGCGAACCGGAACAACAAGTGATTCTGAAGCGACAACCACTGAGGCAACTTTAAATGAGAGGGACAACGGTCAACAAGAAATTTCTGTGGAAAGAACAATCCCCACAACATTGGAGCCGTCCGTTCCGGAAACAACTTTATTACCTGTTGAACCTGAGACTTTGACAAATGACACAGAGCCAATATCTAGACATAACGGCACCACAACCACTCGTGGAAATGCTAATCTGGAAATTTCTTCACAGAATTCATCCTCCCGTCTGCTCAGTAGGCATACTAGGTCAGACGAGGAAATGCCTAAATCCTTCATGAATTTCGACTTTTTCCCCATTCCAGGTAGACAAGCTAGAACGGAAAATCCTTACGAAGATGAGGACGAAGAAGACGACCATGATGGGGAGGAGAATGACGATGATGATGATAGAACTAAATATTATGTGGTGTATACACCCGATGGAATAAAATATTCGACTAAAAAATTATTTACCAACAATCAATTCAGTCCAGATTCCAACGATGACAACAGTGAAAACATAAAGCGTGCCACTGCCAGCAGCGATGGAAGTACACCGTCTTCTAATTTTATTCCCGTAAGTTCCCCAATCGATCAAAGTCATAATAAGAGGAATGAGGATGTAAGTTTGAGTGACGATGAAAGAAGAGAAAGTATTTCCATATCCTCACCCAAGAGAAAAACTTTCTATCCACCGTCATCATCTCCAATTTTGGCAAATGCCACAGACGGAATTATTTCGGTGGATGGGCCAATTCCCTCACAAGCACTGGAAAAGAGCAACGACCACCGTGTTGAAAGTGAAACACATGCTGAAGGCGTGAATAGTATTAACCTTGCTTCTCCTTCAACTTCTTATCAGGAACAACAGACGGAACTGACATTGGCATCTTCCGACTTGAATCAAGGTGCTCGTAATGGGACTCACGATCGCTCTCTAAATGAACATTCCCGTCAGCCTAATTGGAGAAATAGAAACACTCTCGAGAATGGAGGAGAGTATACGAAAAATGAAAACCTTCACCTTGTCACTGGACAAAGTTTTAAGAAAGGAGGGGAAAAGAATAGAGCTCCTTGGTTCAGCGATCAAGAGACGTTATTAGGAAAGGATGCTGGAGGCTCTTCTGAATTACTTTCTGTTGAGAAAACAGCTGCATCTGCTGCTCTGCCAAGTTCTCCAGATGAAAAAGCGGTGGGTACTATTTCTGTCGAGAATAAAACCGACGTCGGCCAGCCGGAACCACCTCTCCAAAGAACTGTTATGGGAGATGGAAAAGTCGAATCTTCTAACTCATTTCCAGACACGGTTATTTATGGTGATGAGGATGAAGTAATGATTTCATCGGCTGGAAAGAAGTCTCCCACTGAGAAAGTACACAAAACGCCACCGCAATACCCATCCTCCTTTATTGTTGCATCCAACGAGGGTGGTGGTGTCTATGCAGATGCTGAGAAAAATGAATTGTCTACTGCCGTTTCAGCGAAACCAAATACGGGTGTTTATGTAAACAAACAAAGTCAAGTGAGTCCGCTGCTGAGTTCTGGGGAGGTCCCAGCAGGATTCC
>JAHZNA010000713.1:0-23132 GCA_027743935.1 Sinodicranocentrus sp. ZH6 | reverse complement strand
ATATATATATATATATATATATATACATATATATTGGTACCGTGTCTTTAGAACCCCTTTACATTCGAATGCCTGCCTTATCGCAACGCAAACAAGCTGAAAAATTTTCAAAATTTATGTAGCTTATGTATTCTCCGAGTGTTTCTGAGATAAAATAGATTCACTATTTTTATATTTTCTCTTTTAACGGGATGTGTCAATCAAGATCCAGGTTAAAATTTTTGACAAGATGACATTTATGCCACAGAAGCTATTAGTCAGCGTTTGATCCTTTCACCCGAGAAATATTTATAATGGTGTAAACATAAAAAATGGCTGTCTTGTCTGACGTCTTGCCATTATTCTACTTATTGTGTGCATTGGTAATATTATATTGTGCAGCAGCATTGCATGACACTATTATCTTTTTAATTTACTTAAAGCAGGGTTAAACTACAATATAATTTCTAAGTGTGATTCCGCAGCGGCGTAGCCACTAGTCAACAGTTCAACTCGCTTATACACAAATTAACATCTTTTAAACTACTTACCTATACTGTTCCCTCATTTCATTTAAGATCTTTTACTTCGTAGTCAATAATGGCAGTTAACTGATTAGCTTAAATACTACTTGACATGACTTGCAAAAGAAAATAGAGAATTCCTCATCCTCCTTAAATATCAACACTACAACCACATATTTATATGCTTCGGAATTCTTGCATATTCAACTTGCATTACAAATACAAGCTACTTTTGCAAGTTCCTCATGACTGTAACATGACATATTTTGCTGATCATCACTTCACCTCACGTCATCGTTAAGAAATCCAAACTTTTCATTACAAGCATATTATGCATGCAAAGTTAGTGTATGGACTTCATAAAATGTTAGTGAGTAAAGCATGTACCCACTCAAAATGAGATCATAACATAACATCCGTCCAATTCTCCCTCCTTCAACTCCTTCTGTCACCGTGTCGGTTCTTTCCAGAGGTTATTTACGCTTTTTACTCTTCCCCCGTCGGTTTTATTTGCTTGTTTTATGAATCTTGCTGTCTACCCAAATTCTCCGATCCTTTGGTAGTTCTCTTAATATATCACGGAATATTGTTTGTTTGTTTGTGGTTGAATAAGATGAGAGATTGGTAAGAGGATCCGTGACTTGAGTAGGGTGGCGGAAAGCTAAAAACGTCCTTTTTACAACCGAATCCAAATTTATTTTTATTTCCGTTTGATTTCTTCTTCGTCCCTTTCTACATTACTCTGGCTTCCTTCCTCAGTTGTCTTTACTTGAAGTCAAGAGTTCCGCACCCGAAAATATGATATTGTGTGGCTATGTTGTATGTGCTATACCCCCTACATTTACTATGCAGCTAAATTCCTTTTAGCTAGTATTTATTTAGCCATGTCTGTTCGTCTGTCTGTCTGTTCGTACTATTTTGACGATATACGTGGACCGGATAGGTACAATTATGTAAATTGGGTCGAGGGCTACGGGATATATTTAAGGGCCCACACGGTCAATCCCCAGGCAGGAATTTTTATTCAGATGACATCCTGTGCACATATTTAACATACTGATTCGTTAGGCTAAGGGATGTCATTGTTTGCATTTTTAACTTCATCGGTCAAATCCCCGGGGCCAAAGTGGGAGCAGGCAAATTAGAAAATATGTTCTCTGCTCAATCATGGCTATATACGTCGATGTGTTCAACAAAATTCGACATGATGATACATTAGATCATCAGTATCTTTCCTGGGTTATATTTTCATCTCCGAGAGATTAGAGAGAAGAAAACTTTGTCCTTATATATCTTAAGGCCTTACGATCATTTAAGCAACCTTATTACTCCGATCATATTTGTCTGATTCGTGATTTGATATCATGTGACATGATTCATGTCCGATGTGTGTTGATGTGTTGTCCGTTTGACCCGAGCGTCGTAAACGGCTGAACCCATTTCAATGAAACTTGGTATTGTTTTACACTTTGTTAACTGTTCCTAGGTAAGTTGAATTCAGCCAAATCCGTTTCGTATTAAATCTTCATTCATGTGTTTTTGGAAATCAGTTTTACAATGTTTGTTGGAAACGGTTCTTGTGAGAACATATACTTTGTGGTACATTTTTTCAAAAGCTACTAACGAGCTGAGTATACATGTACCACTGGTTATTTCAAGTTTTCTGGTTATATGTGCTTATTTTGTGAAGGCAAGGATCAGCTAGAAACTAACCTTCCTCTTTCATGGTTAACTTTATCGTGCTCCTACTCGGTATATGTCAGTTGTGTAAGCAGATACCACTCGGATGGGTATAAAGATTTCGTGACGGAGCCAGCCAGCCTTTTCGGTACTTTATTTGTTATAGCTCCTCTGTTCGAAAAAAAATGCTTACGCATGCACTGACTGTACAAAAGAAGACTTGCAGCACGGTTGACAGTTTCCAACTCTATCCAGTCCAGGCAGTGAAATGTGACACTTCGTTCCGCTTCACAAAATACAATTTAATGAGTTCTCTAGTTGTCTCTAATGAGGTCAGAAAGCCAAACTTTCCGGCTGCATCATCAGAGTAAATTTTTAAAACTAGTTAGCTGGCTTGACATAGTCATAAAATACAGAAATGCAAAGATTTAGATTAAACGACACGATAATATTAGTTGGTAGTGCATACACTGCATAGTTGCCTATTGAATAGTGAAATGTCGTTCAGTTTTTAAATGTTTGATTGAAAACAATTAATGCAAACCCCACTGAAGTTTAAATGATATTTTACCAATTCAAGAGCTTACTTTTCGTTTCATTCATGTACATCAAGTACAAAGCTTCATTTTTTTATCACAGACGAATGAATGTGACATTCTGTCTAAATCAAATATTATGTGGTTAGGTTAGCAATGTGTTTAAAATCCAGATTAAAAACTCCAGCTGGTACTCTGTCTAAAGAATAGCTTAAGTAAACTCATAATATGGGATTTCGTGATTTGAGATGCTGGTATACAAATTATTTCGGAGCGTTTTTGTTGGTGCCTGCCAGTTTGAAAAATGTTTTTAAACGTGGTCATGATTGAGGTATCACATATCTGATTTATGCTTTTGTGAAGTGGGTGTAATCGTAATTGAAGGAAATGGGACTGGAAACAAACTTCATTATCATAATTACGTGCAGAAGTATATATTCTCCCGCTTTCTAATGCCGGAGAAGGGAAACCCTTTTCTGGGTCTGGAACTTGGGTACATTAAAATTCTATTTTCTCTCGAATGTGTCTCATTAGCCCTAATGTGCGTTGAGTTGAGAATGGTCTTGGTTTTCTTGTCTTATTCCTAATTTTCATTATGAATACTGTCTGCTTTCGAGCCCTAGTCATTCCATTAGTTTACCCATCGTTTTGTTTTTCAATTTTCAAGTTCAACCATGCTTCCTTTCAGCTGCTCCATGTCCCGGCGAGAAGGAACCCGAGTTCTATTAAGGAAACGCTTTTCCATGCTGTCGTGCTATATCGTCTCCGTTTAAATAGTTAGTTTCTTTTTATGCAAGCATAGTGTTGGACGATGTACATAAATGACACGGGGAAAAGCCTTAGTTTACAGCATATAAAGCCTATCTATATGCTATAAATTGTAAACTGAAACAAATCCATTTAGCTTGTAATCCTTGAGAAAATTAAAATTAGAGATTCTAAAAACTACTTTTCTGTAAATCTAATACTTCGTTTAATAAACCAATCAATAAAGCATAAAATGAAAAAATGTTTGAACCCAAACGTTTGAATGATGTTTTTATTTTACGGAAAAACCTGCAGTTATGAGATTTAATCATGTTCTAAGGTTGTGCCATATTTGTGATGATATTTAACTACATTGTCAATTGTATCAGCTTCATGATGGCACATGATAATTTAGAAGTTACGATTCGTGGTTTCTTGTATAACAATAAAACATTTATTCGTAATCCACAGGAGTAATTAGTAAGATTTTGTTCTTCTTCGCTAGCGTCAATGATGATTGAGTAAACTGGATACGAAACAAATTATTTTGAAATGCAAATCGTCAAACAAAAAGAGTGCCTAATTAAAAATTATTTTCCTATACAAAATGATGAACGACTCACCACTGTTACCTTAGATACATAACAAATACACGCATATTGGGGTTCGGGTTTGTTGATTTTTATTGGCACGGCTTTTTCGGCGTCAACAAGGCGTGATTTCCTATCAAGTTTACTTAATCATCCTAGGTCACAAGTCGTAAATAAATGCATATTCATGTATCATGTGGAATTAGAATTTGTTTCAAGTGTTATTTTATGTTAAAGTATACACATCAGATTTAGGCTGTAGTAGATTTAATTTACCTAATCTACATTAGGTAATTTCGTTTTCGTGTGCACGTACAAGTATTAAAATAGAAAATATCGATTTATATTTACCTAAGTATCGTTGCAACATTATTTTCAGTTTACATTCGGTACAAAAAGCAATAGGGAAAGCTCGATTCTGTTGCTACTAACAAGTAAAACCATTATCATGACACCCTACATCAATGAAATGAACCACTTGATATGCATTTGACAATGGAGAATTCAATGACGATAACAGTTTACCAAAACGCTCGTTAGTAATAACGCATATTTAAATAGTCCGTTTGAAATCGTGCAGATTTGCAGTATTGCAATTTAATTCAGTTCAAAATTTCACAAAGGCTATAAATCATAAATTTACATAATTTTACGCAGATTTTTCAAATATTATGCAATCATTTTGTTTGTCATTACTTAACATAGTAGCTAACCATGGTAATTATATTTTTAAAAAATTAAATATCAATCAAACTAACAAGCTATTAAAGAAATGTTTATCACTATTGATTTATCCATCGTCAAATTCATTGATTGTAAAAACCCTCCTTCATTGATGTAGAAGTGTTTCATTCAAATGGCTTATTGCTTGTAAGAATTTTAACGAAAAATAACGTGGCTTTGGATGTAATATTTTTCCATGTAGTTTTGTATCTTTATCGTACCGTGCAAATATTTACAACACGATAAAATCACTATACATACCTATAGTATTTTCTAATTCTATGCACAAAAGCGTAGTTGAACAATTATAGGACTTAGGATGTGAACTCACTAACTCACTTGTTCACTTTTAGGACAAATGTGAATGACGAGTATGAGTATTTCTTGAAATACTAAATATTATTGTCACAAGTAAATCTAAATGAATTAACATTAAAAACTGAGCTATCTATTTGCCACTTTATTATAGTACATTACTAAAAATCTCATCCTTCGTATTTTTAAGTTAGAAAGCTATAGTTTGTGTATCTTACATTACTGATTTCCGTCATCAAATCTGCAATGTCACAACGAACGGGTGTAAAGCAAACACCTCATAATTTCCAAGCTCCTTCCATTCGCCAGACACTGAAAGCATAACTGAACCTCTCATGCGCCATGTAAGATGAACTATTTAATTTAGTCTCTGTTGTTTGCTCGTCACACTGTAGAACCTTGGGAGGAAACAGAAGAAAGTGTTTTCATTAAAAGAAATGCAACAACACGCTGTTGAATCCAATTAATTAGACGCAGATTAGCGCTATTTTGTATTCACAAATCAGCTTATACTTTTCACATTATGAGATATCAACTTAATCAGAACGCGCAGCAAGAATTCCTTAAGTTTACTCATAAATACATTTGCAAAAGTTTGAAATAAACAAATTCGGTATCTGAATAGCTATTCTTAGTGAGCAGGAGTCATATTGCATTGTTTACATTTAACCATTGTGAGATCTAAGCGATTTTTAATCGATATGCTTTACTTTTCTGAACACATGTCTTCTAAATGTCTGTTTAAATTTGCAAAAGGGTTCTTTCTTCATCTCCAATTCCGTTTCAAAATAAGAGGAATAAATTATATGGCTCAAATTCCAACAGATGCAGCTGTTGAATAGCCATAAATACTGGGAGTCGCAGAACGAAATTAAAACAAGATTCATTTTAGATTAGAATTTTAATTAGTCCATAAATTTTCTCAAGAAAATCTTTTATGCTCTCTTCTTTACCACTCCCAAAACATCCATGATATTATATACTTTTCAAGAGNTTTAGATTAGAATTTTAATTAGTCCATAAATTTTCTCAAGAAAATCTTTTATGCTCTCTTCTTTACCACTCCCAAAACATCCATGATATTATATACTTTTCAAGAGAGTTTCATTCAATTCAAGAGAGCCTAAACCTAAACCTAAATTGATGGATGATGAGAAGAGGAACCCCGAAAAGTAATCACTAAGCATACTGGTACTTATTATGACACGCTCATTTTCAAAAAGAGAAAGGTGACGACGACGAAGGATGCCAAATCAGTGGTGGTACAACTACAACTGTTCCGCAAGTACGAATTCTAAAAAGTCATTTCTAATTCTGTAGGAGCAAGCAAGCTTGAGGGGAAAATTATGAGAGCAATTTCAGAAAAAATGCCATTAACATTAACAAGTCCACTTTGACTTTTTCTCTCGTCTGTGTGCTCCTATGTGATATATGGTATCTACAATAGTTCGCATACGTCAGTAGTAAAAGCTAGAAAGTGATTTCCTGGTATGCACTCTCAACCCGCCCAGAAACTGTTTATCCTGTCACGGAACATGAATCTTTGCAGATTTATTGGATTTACTTACTCCGAAGGATGGAGACGATATCAACTTTTTGTGTCGTTCTACACAACTCACAGTCCAATGAAGAGATGCTATATGAGGATTAGAGGATACAAGTTGCTTTATGCGTATTGCGTAACATGCATTTAGAATGTAGGAACATCTTTAAGTCAGATTAGTTGATAATCCCTTTCAAATTGAAATTTAACAGTTGAAGGAAGGTTATTTGGTAAATTAAATCTAATTTTTAACTTCATGATGCCTTTTTAAGTAAATCTTGCTCATTGATGCATTCGCAACGGCACTCTACATCCAAATAAATCGCAGGGATTAAAAAAACAGTTTTCCAACTCCCGCCAACAGTATTTTTAAAGAAAGAGAACATTTATTTAAATAAATAAACCTACGCACAATCTTCTACAGTCCAGTGTAGTTTGATAAATATTTGAATGGGAATCATTATCAGCATTACGTTTTACAAATTTTACATTTTAGCTCTAATGTTATATTTTTTTCTATAAACGTTATGAAATTGTTATCCTTTCTTTCATTCTACTCCTGAAGAAGACAGAAGTTTACTGTCGAAAGCTTGGGTATATAATAAAATATATTTAACAATCATCCATCAAGCCCGCTCTACTCATTTAATTATCAGCATTGTTTAAGAAAGTTACCTGATGCTGTAAGTCTTCAAAGTTTTGACTATGCTTCCTTCTTATCTTTCCTCCACGACTCCTCTTCTCTCCGCTATTGGAACTGTTGCTATTTTCCACATTTTTTCTTTTCCTCCCCTTTCTTGTAGTGGTAGTAGCTGAACCACTTAATGCTTTGTTTGTGCTCTTACTTCCACCTACGTTTACACCCAGCGTATTTTCCTCGTTCTCACATAACCCCTCATCATCCAATAACTCGTCTCCTGTGTCCACTTCCTCTCGTGATCCACATCCCATTATCATGCCAATATTGGAAGATGAGACTGTATTTGTTGTTGCTGCAGAATTTGTAGAAGAAACTCCAGATTGTTGCGATGCATCATCTTGAGGAACTGCCCTTACTCCACACGCCACCTCTGTAGGTGGATGTTGTTGGTTACTCTCCTGAAAGTGATGGTAGCCAACAGTGCTGCTTCCCCCATGGATAACATGAGGATGGAGTTGTTGGTGGTTTTGAATGTTATGATGAAGATGATGATGTTGTGGGGGAGTGGAATAGTAATCATAATATTGAGATGAGGAACCAGGCGAAGGTGTTGACACTGGGCTTCTGAGCATTATTTCTGATTTGATAAAAGTTACGCCGCCACCTCTATCGCTTGAATTCATATTTATATTTGAAATTTGATGGGAATATGGAGACATCGTATGAGTACTGCTAGTTACATTGTTACTTCCTGTATTCATAGAGGTACTGATAATTACATTTTGAGAATGAGTATTAGAAGATGAAGGCTTCATATGTTGCACTTGAGGGCCTACGCTATTCCCCGGAGGATATTGGAGCCCCATGGTGGAAACGGGGTTGTAGTCGGCAATACTCATTTTTATTGTCAACCTACCTAATTGTCACTAAAACACTAATTTCCCTTAGTCTCTTCAGGCTTTCAGCTGCTTCCGGTCACTTCAGGAAAATGAAAGTTTTTTTCCTGGGTGCAATGAATGAATGGTCAATCTATCTGTCGGCAACCAAGGTAAAAGAGAAGACCAAAATGAATGTTTTTCTTTCAGAATTGATCTGGGGTAAAACGAGATTCTGGTCAGTTAACGTAGAATTGAACCTTTTTTTGTTTTGATTTTGTCCGTGAAAGTGTTGACAAGAACAAGGATAGTTCTGTTCTCTAAACAATATCCACTTTTGTCCCTTATCCCCAATTTCCATGTCATGTAGAGCTGTGTAGATATATATTCCTGAAAAATGAATTGTAAAAAGAACACTTTTCTCAGTTTCAGTTGATGTGATTTGGCTTTGAGTGTGAAATACACGATTTTCGTTTCATAGCAAGACAAGTCAGAAAAAAATGGAAGGCAGCTGCATGAAATAATATTTTCAACTGTCTAACATTTCTTAAATACCTAGTGCTGACTGTGTTGCAATAAGTAAAAAAAAGTCTTTTCACTCCTTCACCAGTAAAAATGATGAAGATGTTATGTTCCGATATGATATGTGAACTACAAGCAGTGCTCTTCTTTCTCATGGGCTTGTTTCTCCCCTGATTTATGATCTAAGGCTGGTCAAGCTTGTTTAAAATGTGTGAGAGAGAAAGAGGCAGATGACAAGTTGAGACAAGGAGACAAGATGGGTCTAGTCGAGCATATCTTGTCGTTCTGATGTAAGTTCGGAAGTTGAATAAAGTTTCTTTACGAAAATCAAGCTAATTCTGCCGTCATTTGTTTCCTTTCCCAGAGATTTCTAGGAGAGGAGAGTGATGATGCAAAAAAAGTACTGAAAGGGAAGACGGGTATCGCTATACACCGGTATATGCACACACACACACACACAAACATTCTCACGAGCAAAACACTGGCTTTAAACAAATTTCCTTGCATGTACCTTGTTACGCACACGTAGCCAACTTGAAGATTTTTTTCAAGAATGACGGTTCTTCATGTAATGAAGGGTATAAGAGCTTGCAGATGAAGTTTGAAGAGTCTTGGATGTCTTTATTATTGTACATGATATAAACTACACAAACAGTTTATATTTCACACTTTTTATCCCTTCTTTCAAATTCAGACAACAACTTATTCATCCAAAGAGAGATTACGTACTCACACAAGTATCGGATTTCTTCACCGAAAAAAGTATATTCTCCAATTTTTTACTTGAGCTTTAGTTTAGTTTGACTTCTGAGAAATGTAATGACGACCACCTCACATTAAGTTGGTCGCACAATTACTTACTACGAGAGGAAGTAGATGACATAATATTGAGCTAAATGAATATGTTTCTTCTAGTCAAACTAGCTAATCTAATGGACCGCGAAGGAAGAAAGGAGTCGTTTTCTTAAAGGCCACCTGCCGCTGCCACTCTTGTGGATTTAAAAGATTGTAGATTTTCTCGGCTGTCCTAGTATGTTACCCGAATGAAAAGTTTTAGTCACACTCGTTCAGCTAATTGACACAAATTTATTGGATTTACGCGAGGTAGATTTCAAAACTGAGGAAAGTTGTTATTTTATCATGCTTTACAAAAAGAGGCACGTTTTAGAAAAAGCTTTTCCAGGAATTTGTCACTGTCTTTTTGAAATTCTGTAGTTAACTTTTAGCTCTACAGTATGTATGTTGAATAAACTCTTCGTAATGTATACACCGTTCCTATACCGCAATTTCTACTATGATAATGATAACGATGACGCTTGTTAATAGGGGCGCCCTGAGAATCCACTCCGCAGTGGTTGATTGTCTTATAATTAAAATTTCAAAGGTGACAAAATAATCAACACTTTTTCATTCCCAATTATTCCAATGACAATTAAAGGAGAGACATTTTAAAAACTGTCTTGCTTTGAACAACACGTCTCTGACTTTTTTGCGACACACGAAAAGATTTATTTCAATTGAATTCCTGAGAAAAGTGCCGATGACAGGTTGAAAAGCTGACAGGAAGCAAGAAAAAGAATGTGCAGTTGCAAAAAGGCTTACTGCGTAATTGGTATATCCTCCCGTTTATCTGTGGTATGAGAAGGGAATGTAAATCTCTTTTTCTTTTTTCAAGCACAAGGAGAAAAAATGGTTAGTTTGACTTGAGACCCGAAGATCCGATTTCCGAGAAGTCTCTGAAGGAACTGAGATGATGATTAAGGCGAGCCAAGAAAGACATGAAAAGGCATGCGTGCTGTGAATGAAAAACGGGGCACAAATTTTCGGTGTTTTCGTGAAGCATTCGAATGTATGAATCCACTGATATTTACTTTACATGGGCTCTGTTATGTATTATAAAGCCAAAAGAACGAATAAGACGAGGGAATGGGAAATGAAGAAAATTTTGTTTTATTACTTATCCTTAAAGTTGGTATTTTATGTGTTTGTAGGAAATATTGGTGCGTCACACTTTTGCCAGCTTAAATTTACTCATCACCACAGGATCCTCCTCCTCTCACACTCCTGCAGTGTGAGTTTTAAACTTAACCTGCTGCATTATTAAGATGGGCTGGGGGTGGATTTTTGTTTAGAAGCTCAGTGGACCCTTCAGTACAAGTAAACTTGTCCGGTCCTTGTTTAATGAATGGGGGAAAACGGTGGACGCAAGGAACCTATTGTTTACACGATGCGTAATGCAGCATGTAGGACCAGAAATGTTAGATTTACGGGACTCGGGTGTAGAACACATTAAATCCAGCAATGTTTTTCTTTAGAATCCAGCCTTTTCTCTGTTTTCTAAATTGTAAAGTTAAAATGTCAGGGTGTATGATGTTTCAATCTTAATATAGATTACACCGTCTACTGACACTGAGTGAGTCACTGCCGTAAACACGACCAACCATATCGGGAGGCACTATAGTAGTAGTAGTTATACCACACAACCTTTTAAAAATGTCTCGTATAAACACTTTCACGTGTCGAAAGGTGACCGTGTAGAATGTCAAACTACCTATTTATATGTTACTAGCTAAAGTAAAAACATTCACGAACTATCTGCCTCCAATCGGTCTATTTCCCTTTCGAACTTTCTTCAACGTGTTGCGTGTTGTATATTTTATTCAAAGTCTGATAAATGTCGCAATTTGTATATCCGAAAGCCTCAAATATCGTGAATATAAATAATATATTAGAATAGTAGGTGTAGGTGTTTATTGTACATTGCAAATTATAATTTATGTAATTCCCCTCATTTGTCTCACCCTCCAGGTGCAATAGACAATAAATATCAAAACAATATAATACAAATAAAGTCAAGTGCCTTGATTGAACTCAAATACGTTTCGTCCCAATAGATTCAACGTTCGCATGCAATTACCATTCACATAATGTTTTGATTGTCTTAAATTGTTTCAAAATCTCGGCACCCAGTTGAATCCTTTGCAGGAGGAATTTCTACTTTCTGAGATTTTAGGTCTTCAAAGAAATCATTGTTCCGGGAAGTTCGAGGTGTTTTCGAGGTTACAGTCTTTGAACCTTTTGCCTTCGTCAGAATCCTCGTTTTTTCATCATTGGGTGCCTTGAATTCAAACGGCTGAAGCACTGGAAAGAAACGAAAATAACAAACTTGCCTTTTGCACACAAAAGTTTGCAAAAAAAGTAAGGACGAGTTTTTCTTACTATTCTTTTCTGCCTGAGTCATTTCAGGATAGAAAATGTGTGCTTTTCCAATGAATTTTTCATCAGGCAGGACTCCGTAACTAGTCAAGCTGTGCGATTCTCTATGTAGATTTCGAATAAACTGGAATTCTTCGTCGTAATAAAGAGTTTCTCCAGTCAAGTCCAAACCCGCCTTCTTTTTCTGCTTCTGCTCTGCTATATATTCCTTCACGCTAGGTTCAACAACAGAAGTTACACTGCAACATGAATCTATGTCAGATTCAGAGTCATCTGAAGAAGTCGTTATATCCTCTGGGCAGCTGTTATTTTGATCATGGTAAGGGTCACAAAATTGCTCTTTTGACTTTTTCAGTCGTTTCGGCTCCAGCTCACTTCTGTAGTTCCAGTGGTTTGCTTTATTTTTCCAGACAACAAATGCTTCCCCATATACAGGCTCATCTTCTAAACCACTTTCGCTACGGCTGAAGGGGTCCATCGAAATAAGTTTGGTTTCCGGTCTTTGAAATGCCATGACTTTTTTTTCAAAATCAGATTTAAATTCTCCGAGGACATGAAGATCATAATTTTTCCCTTTCCATACATTAAAGCGGGCTCGGTCTGGACCCAAAACTGTACTAACTTGCTCCTCCGCTTCCTCCTTCTCTTCGTCGTCATCTTCATCATCAAATCCTAAATTAAGCCTGCCATTTTTCAACGACTCTTTCACCTCTTGTTGGCTCAAGCACTCTAATGGAAGCCTTGTGCAGTCACCACCACCTCCATGATAACGTTCTGCTGTTGGAGTGTCGTCATCGTCGAAATTTAATGATTGCACACCAATTGCTCTCTTGATTGCTACAAGTGTAGATGGTGGTGCTGCAACGGGTGCTTTGACTGCCAATATTTTTTCTTTCTTTGGTGTCAGCTTTGGAGACATGAGGCTCCTTGCTTGGAGTTTCCGTGTGGTTACTTCTGATTCTAATGAAGGTGCTCGTGGTAGCTGCTTTTCATTAGCAATCTTCGTTTGTATGCCTCTCGGCCGAGGAGATGAAACTGCGGACGAGGAATGATTGGGCGAATGTTTTAACTGCTTGGGTGAGTCCATTTTCCAATCGGTTTTGATACTGATAACTACGAACTAGGAATTGTGAAAGTTTTTAGCTTTAATTTCATTGACGGGGAAAATTTCAAATAATTAGTTCATCATGAAAATGCAGGCAAAAAGACACAATTTGATGTACAAGCGGAGTTTTTTTATAAACATATCATTTTATTTCCATGAATATTAAAATCTTCAGGCATCCATCAAGTTTCGTTAGAAACTCCAATGGTACCGAAATCAAACTGGACAAAATCCTTGTCTAACTAACTAAAGTTAACGTAATACAGAATTAAAGCAAGCTGCAAGATGATGTAGTAGGCCTTGTAGACTGTAGACTCGTAGATTCTCTCAAGAATAGATGAAAAGGGTAGTTTAAAACAGGAAGTCTGTCAAGTCAGCAGCGATGCAGATAAGACAGAGAAAACAAGAGCGAGATACAATAATGATAAAAAGAGTAAATAGCTAAAACTGGAAGACTTAAATACTGTGTCAAAAATAAAAATAATTTGATTTGAAGATAAGCAAAAAAGGATGACTTCTAATCAAATGTCCTTCGCCAGTTTTTCTCGTTTTGAGCACATGACATTTTTCAAACTGGCCATTTTACCTGACATCTAAGTAGGTGGGTTTATAGTAGAAGTCAAATATAGACTCAGCTCCTTGGATGTGTCAAGTTTTGGTGTTTGCTAAGCTATATCATCCTTGACTAGCTTCAGAAAGGTGTATTGTAGTTTTTGGGGAATGAGGTGTTTGAAACAATTGCAAAATGAGTCTCCCATGTTTAGAAGGCGTGCAAGAAAGTGATTTACATGAAAGACTTGGATGATAAAGATGTCTATTGTTTTCTTGCATGTTTCTCAGGAATAAGAAGAAGAATAAATGTGGCAACTGCTAGTAAATTTTCTTCTTGACGCAGAAAATCAAAATGATTAGTAGCCAGTTCCCCAGCCCTTGGCGTAAATTGGAGGAGCCCACTTTTGATACTCGAACTTTTGTGGGTGGGTCTGCTTGTGGTATTCTTGAGCATGGTACTTGTGTTTGTGTCCTTCGGATACGGAGTGGGTTGCCTTGGCCTAAAGTAGTTCGAAATTGAGTAAGTTATTATACTTTGGTACTTTACACTAATTATAGTAGGACGACGCCTACGACTACTTACGCTCTTGTGGTAAACTGGTTGATGGATGTGAAGCTTGTGAACATGGGCTTGGTGAACGTGATGTTTGTGGAGGTGATGGTTGTGAAGATGTTCGCGGTGGAGGTGGTGTTGATGCTGCAATTAGGAATACATTCAAGATCAACATAATTCCATTGGATATGCACCTATGTATCGAATCTAACACAAGATCGATTTTTTCCAAACTTACGAGAAGATGTTGATGGTAGTGGTGGCGATGGAGGACTTGTTGATGCTCATGATGCTGGTGAAGCAAATGTTGATGCTTATGATGGTTGTGATGGACCTATAAGAGATTTAAAATATAACAAATTTAGAGATGTGAGCTACTATGAGTTGATTAAGATTTAACATTGATTACTTGTTCGTGGTGAGGGTGTTTCAATACACCATGCTTGTGGTAATGATAATCCTTGACATATTTTGGTCCATGCGAGGTGCTGACATGACCCTTGGAGTGAGCATGCACTGGAGGGTAGTTTACGACCTTCGGCCAACCCCAGCCACCCCATCCCCATCCTCCGTGACCATGTCCGCCTTCACCGCCTGATCCATGGTGAGGTCCACCAATTCCTGCATAACAAAACCAATAGGTTTAAGCTCAATGCTTTCAGTAGCGTATATTTTTCAGCTTCGTATAACTAGTCTCACCGTATTCAGGACCCCCAAAATGACCACCAGCAGCAGTTGCTTGATCGTCATTTCCAGGACTAGATCCGTTCTTAGGTGACATGCTCACATTTCGTGGCACAAGATTTGTTGGTGCTGCAACTACAACGAGTGGACTTGAGGGAACTGCAGCTGTCTCAGCGGTTAACAGTTTCTCAGTGTCAGGTCCTGGGTCTGCAACCGCAGGCTCGTTTCCTGCAGGCGCGTCAGCCGCCGTCACATAGGTGGCAGCGACCAAGGCCTAATAGAAAAAATCAGTTTGTTCTTAAAATATTATCGTTGCTTTGTGATGTTAAAAGAATCAGAAATCATGTCAGTATAAAGATGCCAACTTTTAAATAAGTCATTGTTCAATGGCAACTCATGACTCACACTCCATTGTGAGCATACTCAAGAAATCAATCATTATCAACTTGCGTTAACTCATTAACAGGTATAATGAGTCACTAATCGTAGAAGTACCTGGTTCTAAGAATGAAAACTATTATTGGTATGCGGATGTGTAATAAAAATACATTTGCATTTTTTCGCTAAAATGTGATAAAAAATAGGTGTAACTGCAACAAAACTGTTTTGTATTTTTCTATCAATTAATTACTAATAATTCACCATTGAATCATTAGAAGTCATAGAACCAGATAAGATAAGTATAGAGCTCCGCAGTCAATTATCAACCACATCATGAATACGAATACGATAATATTCTTTTTGATATGTAAGAAAGAACACTTGAACAAGAAAGGCTGGTAGTTCGTGCCTCGTTGACTTTTGATATTGTTACTTTACTATTATTATTATTATTATTCTTGAAATTCTATTCTCTTGATCTCTGACTAAACCGTCACGGTTAATAATTTAGGAAGGAAGTTAATTTTCACGTAACTTGCCTAGCACATTGCAACTATTCAATTAGGCTTAAAAGTCTGCTTAAAAGCACTATGTGATAATCACGTTCTCTATGAAAATCGTACATTAAGTTAAACAATTATATGGGCATTAGCATTGCATTCATTATTTTCAAGAGTATCAGGAAGAAAAACTTTTCAAAAATTTTAGCTGTGGTGTTGTACCAATATGAGTTAAATGCAGGGAGAAATAGTCATCATAACTTCTTGGAAATAATGTTGAATGTGAAACATTTACAACAAAAACGCATTACAACGCACAATTTAAATGATTCTTTGCTGTTTGCCTTTGCCAATGCTTTGGTTTTAGGTATGGGTATGTATACCTATGCATGAGACTTATTTCAAATATATGATTGATATTAGACAAAATATGGACAAATATAAGAGAGCAGAGGAGAGAAGAACTCATGAATGAGCTCACAAATGCGTCATGGTTTATGAGTTTAGGATTAAATGTGATGCCGTAATAATCACGCTCTGTTTCATGTTAACCTAGTGTATAGTTACGAATGATATTATAGCAAATTCTGGCATAGATGACAATCCTCGATTGTCGTTAACTTTTCCTTTAATTATACCTCCTGTTTTGTGTAGCATATGCTTTCTACAATATTCGTAGACTCTCGGCCACCCACGTATGAGCTTGTGATGGTGCAATTAAACCGCGACAGAAATAATTAAATTCGTATGTGTCTACAATGCTTAGTTAATCTAGTATGCTTTGTAAGACAATGATTTTGTATTGCCCCTCTGTTCCACCTAGTTCTATGGTTTAAATAAATCTCAATAATCGACTACAATCGTTTTGGATTTCAGTGAATGACTGACACTTAAAACTTGGGAAATGCTCATGTTGCCTTTGTATTGTATTATTATTAAATACAAATGTTTGCTTACCAACAAAGTGACCAAGAAAATCTTCATTGTGGCGCAAAAAATTAGGCCTTTGCCCCTCACAGCCCTTTTCACTGGCTACTGCTGTCCAAGAAACTTTGAAAAATATCACTTGTAAATCGGATACGGATTCTAATCCGATTTCCTAAATCGGATTCGATATTCCACGGCAAACCCAATGCAGGGCACAACACAGTCCTCTCAGATTTGATCACTTCTTCGCCGTTTTGTGGTCTAACTGCAAATGACATGTCCACTGAGGGCAGGCATACTTCTTATATACTTTCCACATGGGCTAATTTATTTTTTCTCAGAAATAAACACTCCTAATGCACTCAAGGGGTGCGATACATAAGGGTACTGCATAATAAATATAGTTGTATGATCTAGCTAACACCGTGTTACGTTTCATGGAAGTAGTGAGGTATATTTTTATAAGTATTTGCAAAATGTGTGGTATATAATGTTGCTTGACTGTTATAATTGCTTCTTGGTTTGGCAGTCATGCTGAGAGCCTTTTTGTTTGCATGAGAGTCTTAAGTCATACAGGGTGCCTACTTATAATGCAAGGCAAGCAAAGTACATAATATGATCTAAGAGTAACGTTTGAAAAAATGTTTGCATTCCTTTTTTATGTTGTTAGAAAAATGTTGCAGATAGAGCTATATAGAAGCATGCGAGTTATAAGTAGCCTTTTCATTCAATTAATTCATTCATCGATATAGCTTTCATCGCGTTACTTACCTAGCAAATGAGCCTAGCAAAAAAGAGTTACTCGCTGATCAACACTTTGTACAAGTCTGATTTAATTATGTGATTGATCAGTTTGAATGAATACCACTTGGATTTTTTAAAAATCCAGACCAGAATAGAGTAGATACACGGGGCTTACTGTACAATTTACAAGGCGCATCGATGATTTTGTAATAAGTAATTTATTAATTATATCAATATTAAGCATATTGAGTCGAGTCATTTCGTTTTTATGGCGTTAGAAATAGAAAGAATAATATACATACTGGGATCAATCTTTACATTATTTACATGGTGTCAATGGTATCATTATAACTCTGCTTTCGAAGCGAAAGCAGATGTTGGAATGTTGGTACATCCGACGCCTCCTTAATACATAATGGTAATTATGATTGTTGCAGGGTTTCGATTGCAACATATTATGTCCAACAAATTCCGTTGGTATTGAGCTAACTAGCCAATTATTCAATGTTTTTCCAGTTATGAAATTCTACGGGACCTGTTTCTTCAAATTAACTGTAATCCACTATGACATGTAAGTAAGTGTTATAATTCACACTAACCCGTGGCATACGATTGTACGTCATATAACTTTCATTGCCATTCATTTGGCGGATGTCTTTTACGTCATTGTTTGAGATGCTTGCGCTAGTAAATTTAATTTTACATCGTTTTTAGTGTGTATTTTAAAAGGCAAATATACCGTATTATTATTGCACACAATACATAATGTGTCCAAGTTTACGTCTTTCTACGTGTGCACATGCTATTTTGATGTAATGCTTCCGCTGTTCTCGGTATTCCTTTATTCGAATTCATATGAATATTGCATTTCGTTGCAGTTGTATATTATTTATGTATTATGTTTGACTTCAAATGTTGCATTTTTTGTTGCACACAGCATTCATTCTTGCGAAGTAAACAAGTGTTTGCAACAAGAAAAAAGGTTTAAAATTACGCATGTGGCAGGGAATGAGAGGTTAATTTAGATTTGAAAACTGAATTAAGGTATTCGAGGGTGACTTGCGACTCCTTCCGTTTTGGCTTAATATGCTCGCGTGGTCTCACGTAGAAGAATATATTTGTAAGCATGTATATTTAATTAGATATAGAGTACCTAAATCAGGATTATATTGCCCCCATTTACTCCCCTTTGAAAATAAAAAATAAAATCCCCTCTGCTCGAATTTAATAAATTCACAGGAACAGCAGGAAGCATGAGTGTCCCTACGTGACATACACTGCACTGCACATCCTTCGTTTTTTCTTTATCTTCTTAATTGAAATGTCTAACTTTTTGTTGGTTCTATTCCGGATGGACGGAATCTCATAACAATATAATCATCTTTGTGCAATATTTTTTTCGCTCTTTTGTGATAACAATTATTATGAGGGTTTTAGGGTGAGTTTTATTCTCATTCTATTTATTTTTGTCGGCAGCAAGTCACACGACCGAGGAGAGACTCGAAAACTTAACATGAAGATTTATTATGCAATAAATAACTGAGTGAGCAAGAAAAAATGTTTGTGCATTGTAAAAGACCAGCTTGCATCAATTTTTGTGGGTGCAGTGTTAAGTTATATATTGTACATATATAGATAGATAATTATGTGCACCTCAGTCTGGTCTGGTCCAACACATAAAAGGTGTTTTAGGTATCTTCCCCCAAACAATCATTAAACCAGTTGGAGATCATAACAATAAATGAGTTCTTTATTTAATTGTAATCACCTAATCATCAGCCTTTTTCAGAATAAAGTATTAAAAAAGTGAAGGTATTTCCGCACTTCCTTTCAAAATGCATATTGATTACCTCAAAATCACAAAAAAACATTATTATGTCCAATAATATATCTGATTTTTATTCCTTAAGGATGCATTTTTTAGATGTTTTAAGTACAAATTAATTAGCAATCAACAACGGCTATACTTCGTTCACTATTTTGGATCTCACAGTGTGCGTGCATATATGCAAGCAAGAAAAGTAAAAGTAATGTGTTATGTAAATAAATTCATGTTCAGAAGCAGCATGAAAAATGCAAATATTACGCATGAATATATCTGGAAATCTATATTTAACACGAAAAGTAGTTTAATGGCTAGGAATGAGCACGTGCATCCGGTGGGGCTCATTTTGTTTGTATGTGGTCATGTGAAGTGAAGCGACTCAGAACAAAATGGTTTAATCTTCATGGGTTCTACTAGGTTAAGTAGGATTGATTCTGCATTGATAAGGTTCAGGTTTGGTCGATATCATATGGAATTCCCCATTTCTCAAGATAGTGATAAAACGTCAATAAAGGTAGGCCGAGGTGGTTAGTTATTTTTAATCAAAAACACTATTACTCGTGATTATTATGAGTAATGTGAGATGGGGAAGTGTTTTGTGATGGCTTCGCTGTAATAATCAGTAAAAAGCACAATTTGCACGTGTCATTTTGTTTTTCCTTTAGCACGTGGAGAATGTGATACATGAATTAAGTATTAGCAGCGTTGATTCGTTAAGTGTTATATAATGTTAACCGAAAGCCGTTTTATTGCTATTCTTAACCATTTTTTTGGGGTGTGTTATTTATATAGGCACACACGTAAGTAAACGAGTGAGATTACAAGCACCACGCAGAGATGAAGTCAGACGTTCTCATTTCTACGCGTTCAGTTCATAGTTCATCGTGTTCAACAAGGCTAATTCAACATGGCTAATTGATGTATATTTGTTAGATTAGTTGTTTTGTTTTTCTTGCCAACATGGGCTATAAACGATTGTTCAACCAGTTACCAGCTTACCAGTGTTTAATAAACACGAATTTATTACGTATTATGCAAATTGTTGTCTGAAAATGCTACAACACGCTAAACTTCCTCAAAGTTGAGTTAAGTATTAAACTCAAATAAAGTGGGTATTAAAATTTAGCGAATTTGTAAATTGAATTTTGCCATTTGTTGCTTTGTAAATTCCGATAACGATTTCTGAAACTATATAGATTTAGCTATTTGCTTATTTGCATGTCGCGTGCTTGTCCTTTGTCCTGTATAAGGTTACCCTCAACCCTACATTTGTTCAGCATGTTCTGTACGTAAATTAAACTCATTTGAAAATATATAAGTATAACGAAAATTAAAATGCTTTGCGTTTAAAAACACTGGATTGCAGTTTGAAGTCAGAATACTTGACCCGACTTCAAAGCAAAATTTGGCATGCAGGAGCAAATGCGTGACGCATCTAGTTAGGCCACCTGGTCGAGGATAATTACCTACAACAACAAAACATGTCACCAACTAATGCCAGAGTAATGTGGTGAGACCTTTGGACAGAACAGAACTAATAGTATGCATTTCAACAACATCATTAAAGTCGAGAAATATCTACATTTTATTCCGATATCCAAGATTTGCCAACTTTTGCAAAACGCTTTTTGTCTTTGTGCAAAGTGCAACACGCATTGTTAGCCTTCTTCCACAAACCGTTGCAGGAATTACATAATATAAACAATATTTGAAAATCTGCACAACTAACTTTTTATTAATATTAACTTACACACTTCACAGTAAACTTAAATATAGTCATACTTTCAATATTTTGCTACGCAAAGCACACCATAAACTTCATTATAAAAGTTTTCAGCTTTGATAATGAATGGTACTTGATAACCTAATTAAGTAAGAGGTTTGCTTGCACTACACAGTTTTAGGCATTGGACTCCATTTTGTGGTTTGAAGCTAGTGCTATGACTAACTCAAAAAGTTGACACCTTGGCTGATGCTTCCTCCATTGTTTTAGATTTCTGTAACGTGACGATGTAAATTATTGACCAAAAGCTGATTTCAAAGATATAACATTCTTGTTGTATGATTACATGCAACAGCTATTGCTACACGTATTTTCTGCATAAATTACATTTTCAATTTTCTGCCTACTGCCTCCGTTTCATAAACAAGGTGTGAATTTCATGTGACTTGCATGAGGATATATTCATTTTTGTATTATTCAGTCCGGCCGGATGTCAGAGGTCGCGTCGCAATATCTACATGTGCACGATATATGCATATAATTCTTTATTTTTGGAATTACAATGTGCAATCATTAAGTTTATGTCATCATATTAAACCATAATGAACACTAAATTTCAGTTTTTAGCTGTTACTAAACTGCATTTTGTATTTAACGAGCAACCTGCAAAAAAGAAGGAAGAACTTTTTCCTTTTTTGCCAGCTTTGTGCCAAGAAAAGAAGCTAGACTGAAGTAATAATTCATAATAATTTTATGTTTGCAAAAACTAAGTAAGTTGTAAGTCCAAGTTGCGTTGGTTAAGATGAATGAAGTCAGTCAAAGTGCCAGCCATTGTCTCAAAAAAATTTGTAGCGCTTTAATTAAAATGCTTTAGGTAGCGTTTGCTTATCAGTTTGGACACTTTGTACGTTCTAATTTCACAAACGTCGTTTTTATAGTTTTATTTCGAGTTGATTCAAGATGAGGTCGTCGTATTTTTTCGTAGTTGGAAACTTTATAAGTATTTTTTGGAATGCAATTTTGACCTTATCTTACGATTAGTGAAATCATATGATGGAGTAAAGTCATTTGCTATGATAACTAGTTGTAAATATGGTTTAAGTAATGCGTGAATTTCCAGGTTCAAAAATAATTTTTATTTCGCTCTTCACTCGTACGGTCCCTATATATTTTGTTCACAATTTGGTATATTATACACAACTACAGACAAAATGCGATTTAATTCGTTATTTAAAATATTTTTTGAATAATACAACCATGGAGGTAGAATTTTAAAATCACAAGTTTTGTCATGTGCCTTAATTTGTCTTTTTAAATTAAGATTTACTTCTGCTTTCAGAATGCAACAGAAGAAAAAGTGTAAATGGAATTATGTAAGCACATTGGATATAATAATGCCGATGCAATTGATAATTAAAGGCATCATTATAGTTGAGAATGGATCTCTTGAAAATGACAATCGATCAAATAAGTTCGATGTCGAGTTCGTTCGGTGTAAAACTTATTTGATTTGAAGTTTTCGGACTTCAGTTGTAGAATGTATAGCTAGCATAGCTGCTCATAAACAATTCCTAACGTTCCTGATTCCAGTGATTCCTGACTGAAGCTGAATGTGTGTTACCAAGGTCGGTAGGACATGGAGATATCACAGGAACTCTTGTCATTCCCGAATACACGAAAAACTTCGGAAGTAGTCATTTTTTTCGAAAATTAACACAGAAACTTATTAAAAATCATGGTAAACGTATGCGAAATTTTCAAAAAATACCAGAAATTATAAAATAAGGTCCCAGTAGATGGATGAAAGGAAAGATGCGGCAAATGAGGAAAATGCTGTTAAGATTTTTTCTCATATGGGTACTTGTTGATCGGTAGACCTGAGTTACTCTTACTGGTAACTTTGTATTTTATATGGACGATTTTTACCAGTACACGATTAACAATTATCAAAATATTTTAAGTTGAACCAGTCTCTGGTATTGATAGGTCTATTAACGTCCCACGACTCACGAGCGTAATCAGGTTTTTAAGCTCATGAATTACCTTGCCTGTGAATTTATCAAGTCGTTCCCAAAGAGAAGAAAGAGTTCACACTCCTATTTAAACATAAAATTTAAACTTAATAAATCCATTCTTGGAGAGTTTGTCGTAAGCGGACCGAAATAGGAAAAACCCATAATAAAATTTCGTAGTTAAGGTCACAAAGGCTCGCTTGCTATCTCTCCTTAAGGAACGGAAAAAATTCTGG